>JAXCEF010000163.1:0-107923 GCA_037178605.1 Colletotrichum euphorbiae
GGCATTCATTGAACTTAAGCACTCGATCGGCGACCGCCCTAGAACCGTGGTTCCCAAACGCACTGTTGTGGATGATTGAGTCTGTGAATTATATCGTTCCAAAGACCAAGCCACGAAAGTGGTCGTGTCCAAGAAACATGCTGATGATGACGAATTCCAACGTCCGTCTGGTCTGTGATCCTTTTTACTAGCATACATCCCGAAGCCAAGTCGTTGCTTACTTGTCGATCTTTTTACGTTCAATTATTCGGAGGCTGCCATGACCACAATACGTCCCACAGCCGTCGCCCTTGTGCTTGGCATCGTTCGAGAGAGGACTGGCTTCCCAAAGGACTACCTCGAGAATTTCCTAGCTGCAGAGTCGCATGCGTATGATACGAACAAGCATCGTGCGGTTTCTTTACACCCACCAGGGATTAGAAAAAAAAGAAACCTTTCCAGGACCTGCATTCGTACCGGCCCGGGTTTCTATCACAGCGGTGGACAGAACCATGCATGCATGTAATTGGTATCCATCTGGATCGAATGAATAAGTGTTTGCATTCCATTTTTTGAGAGAATCACAGCAGAGTACCTCTTTTCCTTTGAGAACATGAAAGATCCCATTTGGAGAACCAGATCACCAGAGTCTCGACGTTTGCTGAACTCAGGGGTCGTCGCGGTGTGTCCCAGCCTTTCGGGTAGCAGTGAGACACATCAGCGGCTTATTACCCGCCCAGAAATACTCTCGACCCAGTAGTAAGAACGAAAGACAATGTCGTCGGCTTCAATCGAGGTCGTTCGTTGGGAGCCGCGCGGCTGCCATGCTACATCATTTTCTTTCTGTCCCGTCACGCTGCTTGCTGGGCCATAATGCACGCCCTGCCACCAAATCACCTCCGACATGATAGATAGATCATCATAGGCTGAAGCACCGGGCTAAACAATATGAAGAGCTGCCTCAACCGTAGGGCAATATCTATCCGATTGTTGAAGACCGTGGACATGATAGGCTATAGCCATAGTTCATCTGCTTGCTCTCAATTCTTGCTAAATAAAATGCCCTATTGGTATTGTGACTGCATATTTCAGACATGAGAAGCCTGAGTTACTGCAAAGGTCTCCGTGTTTTGAAAAATTGCGATTTATGGTCATGTCTTCAACGTCCAGTCTCGTCACGAGACTCATGTTCGAATTCACTGAGCAAATTACTCGCATGACGACACTTTTGGCGGACAGTACTTCATTCCCACTCAAGAAATCCGAACTTCTCGACGTTTCCAGGCACAATAATCTCCCTCATTTTTACAATAGCTGCAGTTTTAAAGACGTAGAACCTGGAGACCTAAGATGAGACACATTCACCGAAGGGCGTTCGCGGCCTGAAGAACTGTTTGCTTTTAGATACAGCCAGATCTTCATGCAAATCAACCAAGAAGACTCGTTTAGTTCTGGTACTGAATACGGTTAGAGACTCTCTGAATGGTTGATGTGGAAAATGTGTGATAGGTGACAGTGCCTCGAGAAGCGCTTTGCGGGGCGATGGTCAGCTTCTTTCCGCCACAAGCGAGGCTTTCAATGTCTCAGTCCATGAGGCATTGGACCTTCTCCTTCTTTCTTCTTTGTTACGCTTCGTCCCTAAGATTACAGGCAGAAAAGAAATGGCATTGGACGTACGGGTTTCAGTACGTCCCCGCTAATCTACGAAATCTTTGGGCTGCCTAGGGTCCGCGGAAATTGTACATAGCAAAGGGTTGATTCTATAACGCTATATGCTGTAGATTACGTTTTTAGCAGAGTAGATATTGACCAAGCCAAGACCAATGCACTGTTTTGCTAGCACATGCGTTCGTAGCCCATGGAAAACAAGGTAACACAGGACTTCATTGTGGACCGGTATGGTAAGGAGTTTCCACGTGTCTCATTCACGTATTCATGAGATGTCGTAAAGATAGATTGGTAACAACGCTAGAAACAGACAATGTTGTTATACATATTGTGTTGGCACTTTCACAGAAGCGGAGTCATTGTGGCAAGGAAAGTTTTGCAATACTCGTTGATGGACAGGGAACAGGGAGAACAACTGATTCCAGCACTCTTAAATTCGGCCACTTCCATGCCCATGGAAAATGAAGTTGAAGCAGGACCAAGACACTCCGAAATACTTTCCAAAGTCACCAAACAACCAGCACTACCACGTTCTGCAGACTTTTAGGGATGCCATTCTTACCCAGAAGCAGCCTCTGTTCCCATACCGCTCGCTGTTGATATCGGACGCTACGGCCTACCCGACCGAGGTCATCTCAGGGGTACAGTCACTTACCGCCTTTGAGTGCGGCGGTGAGCCGTCAAGCTCTTGCCCTATTGCTTCGCTTCCAGGGTCCAGCTAACTCCTCAGTTTTCTCTCGCCTGATGTTTGCGATGAATAATCTCGAGGAACTCAAAAATTTATGCTACAGGATGTCTCAATCTCCGAAGTTGAGCTTGGCGACGAAAGTGATATGAGCTCTGTACGTAGTATGCAACGCAGACGAGGGGTCTCCGTTCTAGTCTTGCCCAAACGCACCGGAGCTACGCCTGGAATTGTAGAAAAACACCATGCGTGAAGCTCGAAGACTTGAACCACCATCCCTTGATACACGCCTACCGGAACCGATGATAGCATGAGTGTCGATGATTCATGACGGTTGTCTGAAAAGATATCTAATTGTGTTATCTCCTGAGAGACCGGAAGCTGCTGCGGAAGTCTAGCCTTGCGTTTGAATAATGCTAGACTAAGATCTCAGTCATGTTTGGCATATCTCGAAGAGTCGAAACCTTTGTAGTGCGACTCACAATCAGGCAAATGCTTTCAGTGTCTTCACGTCGAGATATCTAAGACTTGAAAGATATCAATGCTGGGGGGGCGGAATCATGCTTGGTTTTCGGCTCTTATTCCCCATAACAAAGTCTAGCCAGAACTCCGTGTGGCAAGGTCCTTCCCATGGCCCTCGCAGCAGCTAACTTGGCGCTTATAACGGCCGAGACGCGCGGCAACCAGCATTCATCTAAGAGTTAGTTGACAAGCACGGGAACCTTCATCGAAAGAAATGTCCTGCGGAAAATATGCTCGGAATCTCTACACCTCTTTTTGGCACACTAGGAATGCGCGTGGGTCGAGCAAGCGTGACCGAGATACTATGGAGCTGTTACGCTCTAAGCTAAATTTAACCTTATTCGGCACGTTTTCGTGAGAGCTTCTAAACTGGATAAAGATCCCTAGAAAAAGCTTGCCCCTTTATAACTTCAAAAGGACTTAGCGTCAGCTGGAGACTCGTGCGACTCCACGATATAACAGGCTATAGAGACGCTAGGGATCCTCTACTATATGAAAAAATATACACAAAAGCGCGATTCATAACAAGGTTCATTACGACGACAAGCTTACTACGAAGAGGGAGGCGGTAAATATCCGACTCGAATGAGCTCGGAGCGGATGAACTATCTTGTCTCGAGCCTCTCCTTTGTATGCATTATGAGGCTACAGCGGGAAGAAGAAGGCTTTCCTTTTCATACCCTAGTATATTATATCTATTTAGCCACTTCGTGGTGAATTTGCAAGTAAAAGCTGCCGACTTAATCGTCAGGCTTTGGAGGTATAGTAGTCTCGTGGAACTTGCGGAGTTTCTATTATATCGCTTCTTGGTGTAGTCAATAATACCTTACGGTCTTATTATCGAAGTATTTACCAAGGCCTAGAAGCCCGATTTTCTCACAGCTGCAAACCTCATCGTGATGGCTCGATTACAGTCAGGTATTCTCCTTCTGTCCTTGGCCTCTGGGCTCCTCGCAAACCCACTTGCGGGCATTAGAATTCACTGATCTCAGTATTCCAGACGAAAGCATTCTGGTAGATAGAAAGAGCTGCACCAACCCTCCGAAAGATTGGCATTGCACCTGCTGCAGCGGATGCGCCGCATGCACCAGCAGTCTTTCTCGGTGCGGGTGTGTCATCAATTGTGTGAGCTCTTTACCTGGGGACTTTCTCACTATATGCTTATGTGAATTTCTCTCGGCTGATAGGGCTGTACCTGCTGAGTGACGCCACGAGTAGCCGGGAACTGGGAACTGCAGTGGAACGCTGCATGCGTGTCGTGGGGTTCCATTCGGTGTTTTGATGCCGCGCAAGCTGATAACGAGATAGTGCTGCGTGGAGAGGGCAGCTGATGGTTACTGCTACAACTGCCCCGTTGAGTGCACCTAATCAGCAGACCCAGACTGTTCCATGAGTGATTTTGGATCCGGGGATTTGCGTAGCGACCCACCAGGCATCGCGGTACAGTGTTACGGACGCCTGACGACTGCATGTACTGCTGCGCAAGAGCTCAAGAAACAAAGTTTTTTATCAAAACATAAGGACTGTGGGGGAGAGTGTGTGTCTCTTGAGGAAAAGCTTGTGGCTCTTGGAAGCTGCCTATGTGGAGAAGGCGTTGTTATACGTCGGTATCAGGGAGAGAAAGATGTACTCTCCTAGACCTTGAATATGACGGCATAGGAATCTGATGGGAAGGTGCACATTGTCGAGTTGTGCATGATTCAATCTCGCCCAGCCTGTCACAACGCTGCGTTGAGTGCTTATTATGATTCCATGCCCACACAATCGTCCACAGACAACGCAACTGAGTATGATAATCAGGTGAGTGGTGACTAGAAGATCTGCGATTTTGGGCTTGTCATAAAGTCGCACGGGGTCCATTCGAGAATGTTTGGTCCATCTTATCATTAGCAATAAAATCACACTATCTATTGCCTTGATGGTCAACCGTCAGGATTGCGAGGATGTGGACCAGATGCTTGTTCAAGATGATTAGTTTAAAATGTCGCCCCAGAGGTTCCCAGTCTTCGATAATGGACAACGCAATGAAATCTTGCAATGATCAAATGCCGCCTTTCATGATGGACTGTTGCCTTACAGTGAGCGTTCGTGTCCTTCGTCATCCTGGGACGTTGTCCTGCTGCCTGAGCACGAGATGTGCCCGGAAATCATAGCCAAAGCACATTGGAAATTTCCTGTGGATGCATATTCAAGCTGAACACGCGGCTGCGTATTGCCACCGAAGAGTGTGGTCTTATTATTGGTGATATCTCAAAGGGGCCTGCCGGGGATAGGCGTCAGATCGAGACCCCTTGGGCGAGACCGACAGTTCTAATATCATCTTCCAATATCATCACATGCTGCTAATGTACGAAGCCTTGCCTTTGGGGCAAGTATGGTGCGAGAACGTCCTCGCAACTATGGTTCATCTACCTTCAGGCAGCAAATATGCGAAGGAATGAAGCCAGGTTGTCTGTTCGAATCAAGGCGAGGGACGAACCTTGGTGCAGACAGTGGACATATGTCTTTGTCTGAAGTGACGAGGATCATTCCGAACTATTAAGGAGGATTCTCGTGGTACGTAAAGATGCTGTTTACTTCGGTGAGCCCTGCAACAATCCGCAAGTTGAGATGAAAGGCCGGTCGTCTGCAGCGATTCGGCACGTCAGGTCCCTGTCAGGTCCCTGTCAGGTCCGGTTTCAGCTATGCTTATCGAATCGTTATCGGGCGTATTCGCTACCCCTCGATGACGTCGACTTAAGGCAACTCTACACTAGTGACGAAGGCAGCCACTCAGCGATGCAATTGCCCGCACTAGGATCTCAGTCAGGCCTGCCCCTCCACTCGATCAACCGCAACCTGGGCTCTTTCCAGGTGTTTCCCACTGCAGGCTGGGCGCCGGACAGAGGTCCCCGCTGCATCCGCCAAGCAGCAACGCTTGTGAAGCTCACTTGACCTTCACCTGCTTTGTCCTCGTGCTCAGGACCCCACTCCGCTTGAGGTAACGCTCTGAGCGCCGACACCGACTGCGTCTACACCTGCACCAGCTGCACCAGCCGCATCCGCCTTTTTTCTCATCTGCACATTCCACCTGTCGCACAAGTACTAGCCTAACTGCTTGGGTTGGCCCGTATTACCTACACCGAACCGTCGGAGCACCTTGAGAAGGGATCATTTGGAAACTGGAACCCTTTACTACGCACGCCCTCATCTCTCACGCTTCACCTCATACTTCAAGCCGAATCTCACCTCAACTCGGTCCGGCGTTATCTCAGACCTCAGACCTCCTTCCGCGGGTTGGGGCGTATCGAGGTTTTAGTGCATTAGTGCATGCATCTAAAACCCCAGTACTATATATAGCGGTAGCCTACTTTATACTAGCTTATGTGCAAGATTCTTAATAAAGATCTAGGTATTATTTAAGTACTAGAATACTCTTAAAAGATTTACCTTTTTAAGAGTAAACTTTTAGGGTATTTTATAAGTAAATCTAGTAGGTAGAAGTATTAATCTTAAAATAATATTATAGGCTATGAAATTATTTTAAGAGGTTAGCGCCAGACTAGTAATTATACTTAAAAATAATAATTAGTTAGATTATAAAGATAATTAAATATTTATATTTTCTTTCTTAAAA
Organism: Colletotrichum euphorbiae; assembly: GCA_037178605.1. Classification (NCBI taxonomy): domain Eukaryota; kingdom Fungi; phylum Ascomycota; class Sordariomycetes; order Glomerellales; family Glomerellaceae; genus Colletotrichum; species Colletotrichum euphorbiae. The sequence goes on from JAXCEF010000163.1 coordinate 6,471, forward strand.
TAATACTATATCTATAATTCTATACTGAGATAAGTAGTATTATTAGTATAAATAGTAAGTAGGGATTTTTTAAAAATTATATTCCTATATAAACGCATTAGAGAGTATCACCCTCTAGTAAATTTATTACTTAGATAAATTTTAAAGCTAAGTTAAGTTAAGATAGGTTCTATGCATTAGAGTGATATTTTAGTGGCGCTAACTGGGTAGATATATATACAAGTATCTGTATGTCTCACTTTTTAAGAGAGGGTGGGCACTGCCTGCGTTATTGCCTAACTATGCTGACTCTCCCTCTACATCAACCACAGCTAGGAAGGTCGTCTGAGGTCTGAGATAAGTCTGGCGTGGCCATACCGTTAGCTCCCCTTCCGCCTGACGTCGGCTGTGCTGCTGCTGCTGCTGTGGTCGTACTCCTGAAAGTTGCCGCTGCGCGTGCTGCCCGAACCACTCACTGGGTGGAAGGCTGCTGCAGCCACTCATCTACCCTTGCCCTGATACAACATCTCCCTCTTACATACAACTTCTCGATCTTTTTCCATTTTCGTTTCTTTCATCGATACTTCGACCTGAAGCGCAACCATGTTCGACATCTTTGCCCACCTCTTATCGTGAGTAAACCTTTCGCGCAGGACGCCGTACTGCTCCTCAGCTCCCGTTCCCCCGAGGTAACCTCCGGGCACTCTCCATACCTCCGAATCCGCCAATTCCGGATTGAGTGCTAACATTGCGATCGCCTTGCAGCTCTATCGCTTCTTTCCTTTTCCCCCTCTTCGCCTCCTACAAGGCCCTCAAGACCTCCGACCCAGCTCAACTGACACCATGGCTTATGTACTGGGTTGTTCTTGCCTGCGCACTTCTGGTTGAGTCCTGGACTGAATGGATTCTGGTCTGGTATGTCGCAAACACCAAGCCTCTGACTTGATCGCAAACAATTAACTCCCACAGGATCCCGTTCTACGCTTACATCCGACTTCTTTTCCTCCTCTACCTCGTGCTCCCTCAGACTCAAGGCGCCCGCATCATCTACCAAACCCACGTGCACCCATTCCTCCAAGACAACGAAGCCCAAATTGAAGAATTCATATCCGAAGCCCACGACCGCCTTAAGGCCGCCGGCATTGCCTACCTGAAGCGCGCCATCGAGCTGATCAAGACGAACATTCTCGGTCTCCCCCCAGGCGAGCCCGAGCCCGCGCCTATACCCGCTCCGGCTTCGCAGTCATATACACAGTCGCTTCTTGCCCGGTTTAGCGTCCCGGCCGCGCGCTGGGCGCCCGCCGGCAACTCAGGCGCTGACTTCTACAATATTCTCGCGGGCGCCGTCTCAGCGGCAACTGGCGGCGGCGTCGGTGGAGGACACCCCCATCACCAAGACCTCACCAAGTCCGGCAACCTCATCCCACCGGAGCTTCAGGGCGGCGACCGCACTAGTTTTATCGCAGCGCAGCGCGAGCGCCTTGCCTTCCTCCTCAAGGCTCTTGATCGGGAGGCTGCTGCAGCGGAGGGGCAGCCTGAGAGGGCAGGGAGCATGCAGCTAGACGGCAGCGTGGATGATCTCGCACAACAACCGTTGAGCGCACACAGTGGACTTAGCAAGTCACGGAGCGAGACGGACTTCGAGAAGATTGATGCCGAAAGCGGGGCCGAAGACCAAGACGGTGAAGGAACGATCAGGCGGAGACAAACAAGTGGATCGTCGTGGATGCCGTGGGGATGGGGCTCAACGCCGACGACTGAGAATCCGGACGGTGGGTCTAGCTCTGGCGTGCAGAAGTAGCATTTGCCACCACGTTAGTGTTGTTCGATAGTTTACGGAGTTTTGTGGGTTTCTGCCGCGGGTTTGCTAGATTCGGCCAGCAGGGCGTCATGGATGAACAGGCTTGACGGAGTTCAAGTCGAGACATCTTCGGGGACCAGATGGCCTGCGCTCCCCTTGAGCTGCCGTGCCGTGGGCCGAATAAACCGGAAGTCGCTAACAGTCGACGTCCCTTACGAACATCTCCAATAATGTCCTTCTGCGCTCTTGGTGCAAGCTTCTGTTGTCGCTATATCAGCGCCTATGCATCTGTGCGCCTCAAGCGTGCCATGTATGTGGTCTATCTTATACAGATGAGATTCCCGCCAGATCCTACACTCTCCGGCTTGTTTTCGGTTCCCTTTCCGGTTTCCTTTCTGCAGGTATTCCCAGTGAAGCTCCGTACTAGTCTGCTTGGCGGCATGTGCATCAATTCGTCGTCTTTTTGTAAGGATAAGCGATGGGCACGTCCTTGCGCGTCCATATGACTCTCTTCTTTCCCGTCACAACATGCTCGCACCACACCTCCAAGGCGTGCGCCTTCTTGAACTGACGGATGAAGACGGGGTCCCAGAGGTCGGAGGCAATACCAAGATCCTTGCAGCAGCGCATCAGGGCGTTGGACTTGCATCCCTCGACGGCAGAGGGGAGGCCCTCGAGGCCGAAGTAGCCGTTCTCGCCCTGGGCCTGGGAGATAAATCTGGAAGCATGGCTGTCAGCGTTGCGTGCTACATCCTCTGCGCACCACAGATGACAAAGCAGTACAGAGTAGTTGTTTGACATACCGTCCCTCAGCGATGAGCGCATATTCCCTGGTCACAATCTTCTCCCCCACCACGACGTCCCCCTTGGGCACGAGACCCCATCCACCAGGCCCGAACGCCTGGTTCAGGATCCGCCTGTACTTGATCTCGGGCAGGTAGATGATGCCGTCGGGCTTGACCTCCACGTCGGCCAAGTTGACGGGCTGCAGCAGTATGTCCACAATCTCCTTTGGGAACCGCGCCGTGCCGAGGCCGTAGTAGGACCTCGTCCAGTCCACCGAGCCGTCGCTCGGCTGCTCTGAAGGGGTGGAGCTGGTTGCTGAGGAGCTTGCGTCGGATTGGGGGAGCGTCGGCGGCGGAGGAGACGGAGAGGGAGGTTTGGGCGTGGAGTTGGCAGCGACGATGGGCTGTTTCTTTGCCGGTGCTACGTATCTCGAGGCTGTTCTGGCGAGTGCGGGCTTCGAGGGCGCCAGGGCCGGGGTCGGGGCTGCTGGTGCTGCTGGTGCTGGTGCAGGTGCGGCAGGGGCTTTGGTGCGTGTTGTCGTGGTTATTCTTGCGATTTGCACGCTCGGGCGCGTTAAGCGCAGAAGAGGGCGGATGGCTGCTTGGGAAGCCATTATTGTTTGTGATGTTATGCTAATGGAAGAGAAGGAATGGAGGCGAGTAAAAGACGTGAAGGGAGTGGCGAGTCGCGCGGGGATGGGTATCTTTGGTGCGCGCGCTGCTGGAAGATGCTATCTGGATTTTCGGCGCGGCGATTTTGGATCGTCGGGTTAATTGAAATTTGGTCGGGGGCGGGTGAACACGATGCCGGGGGGAAAGGAGGAGCTTGGGCCACAGCCCAAAATCCGTACAGTGCGAGCGCTGCATCTGAGGACGCAGCTGGTCATCAGTCCGGGCACCTCCTTTTGAGGGCATCGTGGAGATTTAGTAGTCGGACTTCATACATGAATAGTGGTGTTTAAATTTACAGTATTGATACACATTCTGTACAGTTCTTCCCTGCTCCTATACTCTTTGACATCATGCGTCTCTCATATCGGTTCTCGAGTCGTTGCCCTGCTGCTTCCAACAGCTCTTGAACCGCTCCATCTTGGTCGCCGCCGTCATCAGCATCCTCACTCATCTCTTGTATGGGGAACAAGACATACCTCAGCAGTGCACTGTCTCCAGTCCTTCTTCTCAAAATAACAGTCGGTCAACTTTGCGTTCTCGTCTGCCGTCCAGATTAGCGCCGTTCTCGACGGTCCCGCTCGGCGGCAGACAGCATCGGGGGGAAATGCCGTCGCGCGTACCTGCGCAGCCGGTGCTGAAAATGCGCTTGTCCCTGCATGACCGTTAGCTTCTCGCCGACTGGTCACTGCGTTTTGTTTTTGTCGGATTTGAATTTTGGGGGGGTTTTTTTCCCACACGGCATTTCCTCACCAAAACTTTCATCGCGAAAGACGAGTCTCGGAGGAAACGAGTCGCATCTCGTGCAGCTGGGTCGGGCGGGAAAAGGAAGTGCTGCTGGACATACCAGTCATCGGGCTCGTCATCATCCGCAGGCTTCTGCGCCGCGTCGCTTTCTTGCTTTGACATTTCTCCTCTTCTAACGTCTCGAAACGGGACGCACAAATTTTGTCGCTAATTGATCGAGTTTGGTTGAGTTTCGAGGGATGGGGGACCCGTATTGAAGGAAGAGTCGATTTGGCATCGAAATTGCTGGGTTTGGGGCTAGACAGTGCCCCTTCAAAACCGGCGTTTGGGCCTCACTAATCACTCATAAACTCAATCACTCACTCACCCGCTCGTCACCCATCTCACTCAACATCCACTCACAACCGCAATGGTGACCCGAAAGCTGAACGTGCTGGTCTACAGCGGTAAGCACTTTCACTCATCTCAATCAACCAATATTCTGACAACCGTTCAGGCACCGGCACAACCCTCGAATCAGTCCGCCACGCCCTCTCCACCCTCCGCCATCTGCTGACCCCCAACTACGCCGTCATCCCCATCCCCGAAGCCGCCCTCCTCAAAGAGCCCTGGCAACAGACCTGTGCTCTCCTGGTCATCCCCGGCGGCGGCGACCTGGGATACTGCCGCGTCCTCAATGGAGCCGGGAACCGCCGCATCGCCGAGTACGTCCGCAAGGGCGGGTCCTACCTCGGCTTCTGCGCCGGTGGGTACTATGGCTCCCGCAAGTGCGAGTTCGAGGTCGGAGACAAGACTTTGGAAGTCATTGGCACCCGCGAGCTCGGCTTTTACCCGGGAACGTGTCGGGGGGGCGCGTTCAAGGGGTTTGCGTATCACAGTGAGAAGGGAGCCCGGGCCGTGAAGTTGAGGGTTGCGGAGGGCGAGGTGGTGAGTTACTATAATGGCGGAGGTGTCTTTGTTGATGCTGGGAAATGTGACGGCGTGGAGGTACTTGCTAGCTATGCTGATGACATCGATGTTGATGGTGGTGAAGGGAAAGCTGCGGTGATTCATTGCAAAGTCGGGTCTGGAAATGTCATCCTCACCGGCCCTCACCCAGAGTGAGTCCACCCTTCCTCCGAGCCATCCTCGCCTTTGGCTAACATGTTGATGGATTCGCGGCCGCAAATCTGCAACCCCAACCCAAGATTCCATCTTACGAGTCTCTCATCGCGACACTAGCAGCTGCCGACGCCGCCCGCGTATCCTTCCTCCGAACCTGCCTCGCCAAACTAGGCCTCGACATCAGCACCGACCCGTCTGCCCCGCCGTCGCTTTCACGCCTGCATCTGACGTCCGCAAACCACACCGAGGTCGGTGAGATGCTGCATTCTTGGGAAGAGACCATTACCCGAACCGAGGGCGGCGAGGAATACATCCACGGCGAGCACGACGTCTTCCGCATCGAGAAGCACGCGGCGCGGTTCGGAGTTCAGGAGTTGCAGGACGCGCTGCCGGGTGGGATCAATGATTACGAAAAGGTTGTGAAGGTGATTGTTCCGCACGAGGATGCCTGGCCTGATATCAAGGAAACGCCGAGCTTCAGTCACCGGTTGTTCTACACCTCGCTCAAGGGGTACAGAGAAATGGAGCCTGCGGCGGAGGAGTGGGGTGATACCTTGCTCTACGGCGAGGTCGTCACAAGTACCAACACCCTCATGGACAAGTGTGTGCTCCCCTTGTCCTGGTGCTTCACGATATGCAAGGCTCACTGCGAATACTCACAGGAACATCAAACTTCTTTCCAATCTCCCGACCGGCTTCACCCTCACGGCATCGACACAAGTCGCAGGCCGCGGCCGCGGCACTAATGTCTGGGTCGCTCCTCGTGGAAGTCTCATATTCTCGACGGTCATCAACCACCCTGCCCACCTAGCCGCATCGCATCCCGTCGTCTTCATTCAGTACATCTCCGCCATCGCCATCGCCGAAGCAGTGAAGTCATACGACAACGGCTGTGGCGATATTCCCGTGAAGCTCAAGTGGCCAAACGATATCTGTATGTCCCGTCAACCCCCCCGTTCTTCATTGCGTGGTAACTTGTCCAGAGAGAGCGGCACTAACTAAACAGACTGTCGCGACCCGAACTCTACCGTCGCAGACCCATCCTACGTCAAGATCGGCGGCATCCTGTCGACCTGCAGCTACGCCCAAGGGGCCTACCAATGCGTCGTCGGCATCGGCATCAACACTACGAACTCCCGTCCCACGACCTCCCTCAACGCCATCGCGCCCGCGAGCCTCGTAGGCGGGTTCCACATCGAGACCCTCCTCGCGCGGATCCTAACGAGGATCGAGGCCACCTACAAGCAGTTCCGCCGCGAGGGCTTCTCGCGCGATCTCGAGGAGAGGTACTACAAGCACTGGCTGCACTCGGGACAGAAGGTCACGCTGGAGGCCGAGGCCGGGGCCAGGGCGAAGATTGTGGGCATCACGAGGGATTGGGGCCTGTTGAAGGCCGTCGAGATTGATCGGGATGGGAGGGAGACGGGGAGGATGTGGGCGCTGCAGAGCGACGAGAATAGTTTTGACTTCTGGAAGGGGTTGGTGAAGAGGAAGTTGTAGTAGCTTGGGTAAATCACGACACGGACTTCGGATCCCGGCATCGGCTGGGGGACGATAGGATCATTCTTTCGTATCGTATCGAAGCGCCGGAAACTATCTACTCTTCCTGTTGGCCAACTAGTCCGGCCTACGTTATGCAAACACTGGAAGTCAATTCGACGAACAGCTCATTACCAAATAGAGCACGTGATGTTATAAATGAAAGCCGTTGGGCGAAACAACTGCTTTCCTGTGCATCATGACACATATTTACTTACATTTCCTGTCGATTTCTATCCCACATAGTAGCTTATGCGGCACTCACGGTTCCAAGGTTATGATTCAACACATGCATGATTCTGCCAGCCGATCATGCAGGCAGCAACGAACAGAAGGCTGAGGTATCAGTCAGTCGGAGACTTTTCTTGGGTGTCGAAAGAAGGTTATTATTGGCTGATGACTCTCTTCTGCCTACTGCCTAGCCACACCAGTGATGCGGTTGGGGTGGTGAGGTGACGGAACCGTTCAAAGGCTGGCTCAGTTGACTCTTCACTGCGTTTTTATCCCAATTAGAGCCATTGGTCTGAGTCGAGCGTCTTGTGAACAATGTCAACTGGCCGATTCCTATGTCACTGCATTTTCAGCGCATTCCAGGACAGTAGTATCCTCGGCCTGACCACCTTTCCTTCTGCAAGGTGTCTACTTACAGCCCCTTGCCGTCAATTGTTCTCTTGAGCAGCAGCATTCGGTTTCTCTCGGAGCCTGTCGCGGCATGGCTTTCGGCTGACAGAGCTTCCAGCAAATGATACATTCCCATCTCCGGCTTTCGAAGCTCAACGCCGTCTTACTTGCATTACGGGACCACCTCTGTCTCACTCACTCACTCACTCACCCAAGGATCGAAGACGGGTGACAAGTTTTTCAATGTCCTTCAATGTCTAGCCGTCTTACATCACTCCAAAAAGATCAGCCCATAAGCCCCAGTCGTTCGCGAACCATTTCCGGCGTAGGCAGTCGGAGGTATTCACGGAATCATTGCGCACGCGGTCCACTTGAACCCCGTCCTCCGATGCGTACCCCGGCGGGTGGACTCCGACTGCCGACGATCCGATCATATATTTACGTGCGTCCCGTCATGATGCTTTCCCCGGACGATCAAACCTCCTCTACTAGTCTACCCAGCTTCGCTTTGGACTAAAGCGACATGAAAGTGGTATGAACTGCCGGAATCGCATCCGCACGTGGCATTCGACTGGCTTAATTCCGTCGCGCCCACCCCTCATCTCAGCTCCCCAAGCTCTTTACTGCACGACTCAACCGCGAAGTGCCTCTCGCTCAACACCGGCCACCTTTATCTCATCTCAACCCACGCGCATATTCAACTCAATCGGGATCTACAATGGCGAGCGAAGAGCAGCCCAAGATCAAGCTCTACTGGTACTGTTTCCGCGTCCTCTCCCTGCACTCCAGTCACTAAGGAGACCCAGGCTTAATGACTCCCGCGCCCAAAATATCCTCTGGCTCCTCGAAGAACTAAAGCTGCAATACACGACCGAAGTTTTCTTTCGCGCTTCAAACCGGCTCGCGCCCCCCGAGCTTGCACAGGTACACCCCCTCGGCAAAGCCCCGATCCTTGTAATCACACCAGCCGGTTTGCCCGACGGTGTTGAGCCGATCAAGCTGGCCGAGAGCGGATACATCACGCAGTACCTCATCGACCACTTTGGGCAAAACAAGCCGTCCCTGATCCCCAAGAAGTGGAAGGATGGGCATGAGGGTAAGGTCGGCGGCGAGACGGATGCGTTTGCGAGATTCCAATACTTGCTTCACTATGTTGAGGGGAGCTTCTTCCCCAATCTCGTGCAGTATTTGCTCATCAGCAGTATGTCGTTTTCTCAACGCCCCCCCCCCCCCGGTCGATTTCATTTCCTCTCTTGCAATTGACGTCGATTGCATGCGTTATGAGCTGACAGTGCATCTCAGTCCTGAAATCAAACAACGTCCCCTTCCTGGTCCGCCCGGTGACGTCCCTCGTCGCGAACAAGATCATGTCCATGGTTATACTCCCCGACGCAAAGAAGCACCTCGCGCTGCTCGACTCTTTCGTCAAGACCGCCCCCGGAACCAAGAACGGAGATGGGTTCCTCTGCGGCCCCGAGCTCAGTGCGGCGGACATACTGCTCAGCTTCGGTCTCATGACGGCTGATCATCTGGGAGCATACGATGCCATGGGGTCCTGGGAGGGCGGCTCAGCGAGAGCGGCCTATCCGGTTCTGTTTGCGTATATTGATCGGCTGAAGAAGGAGCCCGGTTACATCAAGGCGAGGGCAAAGGCGAAAGAGATTGAGGGCCGGAAGTGAGCTGGGCTGCTGAGAGGGACAGTGATATCGGAAGATATGGTCGATGACATCCCTGTTGCGTCAACAGAGTGAATCGATGCTTATATCAGCGTCATTTATGAATTGAATCTAATCGCTTATCTCATTTCATGATCCGGCTGCATGTCTCGGACAAAAACACATGCCCCGCAGAGGTTACCGAAAGAGGCGTCGAGGCGTTTGGGGAAGTTTGGGGAAGTGCGGGCACAAGAATGACATCCTCGAGGGCTGCCCTCACTTTCGGCTTCGTCAAGCCTTCTTCATTTCCATCGATGTTGCTGTTGTTGTTATTGTTATTGTCGTACACGCAAGATGGCAGACTCGATACCCTCACTAATCGCTCTCGAAGAACACTTCATTGCCCCGGACCTCCTCCCAGAACTCTCCGACTTGTACGCCGAACAGCTCAAACACTTACCCGATCTAGCGTCACGTCTCACAGACGTCGGCCAGATACGCATAGCAGACATGGACACGAACAAAATCGCGATGCAAGCCGTCTCGCATGCACCCGGGCTAGCGTCTCGCCCGGCAAAACTGAGCGTCCTCGCAAACGACACTCTTGCCAACGCTGTAAAGTCCCATCCGGAGAGATTTGCAGGCCTCGCAGCACTTCCCATGGCCGAGCCCGAAGCCGCCTCGGCAGAGCTGACACGCTGCGTGAAGGACCTGGGCTTCGTCGGGGCGTTGGTGGACGCGCACGCCGACGGCACGCACTACGACGACCGGGGGTTCTGGGTTGTCTTCAAGACGGCGGAGGAGCTGGACGTGCCGATATACCTACATCCTGCCTGGCCTTCTCAAATCCAGAAGGGCGCTTATGGGGGCGCATATGAAGACGGCGCAGCGCGGAGTCTAGGAACGAGCGGGTTTGGATGGCACTGCGAGACGGGACTGGCTGTGCTGAAGCTCTTCGCCGCAGGCCTGTTCGACGAGGTGCCCAAGCTGAAGCTTGTGATTGGGCATTTTGGGGAGATGCTGCCGTTCATGATGGAACGTGTGGGCAAGTTGTCGGTCCGGTGGGGTGAGAGGAGGAGGGCTTGGGGAGAGGTCTGGAGAGAGAATATTTGGATTACGACCAGCGGGGTTTGGGGATTGGCTCCGATGGCTTGTTTGTTACAGAACACGCCCGTTGAACACATCTTGTACAGCGTGGATTACCCGTTTGAGAAGAGCGGGAACGGGCTCGCGTGGATGAAGGAGTTGAGGGATAGTGGGATGGTTACGGCAGAGGAGCTTGAGATGATTGCGCATAAGAATTCTGAGAGGTTGCTCGGGGTCGCTGTCGCTGCTTCAAAGAGTTCTTAGACAGCATTAGTTCGTCAGTTTCTGACACACAAGAGGCTTCTCGTATACACTGGTGTATCTCATATTCCGAGTCTCAGTGAGGCGAGGTCGGTCGCAGATTCTCGGCCCCTTCTAATCGAAGGCCGGCCGGCCGATGAGACGTCGGGCGCGCGGATTGGAAGATGCTTAGCCGCAGCGTTTGAGGCTTGAGTAGACTTTCCATTGCGAAGGGCACACGATGTTTGAAGACGGTTTTGGGTTGAGGTGATAGAGTTGCCGAAAAGGACACATCGCGGCCGAGCTTAAGTAATAACCCGGTGACAGTTCGCCTTGCCTCAGACCGTTTCCGACCATCCTTGATATTTCCCAATTTGGCATGTTCTTCATTGAACAGCATCGTCGCCTTGCCAATCAGGACGTCTAAAGGTGGCGAAGGCTGCTATCGATGCTACTTTTGCAACAAGAACGCCGCAGGGGCAAACCATATGGCGGGCAAGCAAAGACTCGGGTCAAGAATAGCATAAGCTTAGAACAACGAGAACGACAATGTGCTGAGAGAACCATCGTCGAGAAGGGCAGGTGAAGTGGATGACGCATGAAATCTTCCATCTCCAACACTTGGCTTTACCTCTAAGTCAAGGCGCAAGGCCAAGAGAGTATAAGGCTTCGAGAGAATTAAAATTGACTTCGACAGCCAAGAAACGGCTCAGCTTCAGCCTTTTGTGGTTGGAGGTACAGTGTCGCGGCGCAAGTTGTGGAACAGAAACATCGCCAACACCACACCGGCTAGGTAGGCCTCTTTCGCCTCCATCAAGGAACGCTTGGCAAACCTCGCACTGGAATACCAATGCGGTGCTTTGCATGACTCGCGCAATCCAGCCCAAGAACCACATCATCGTAATGGCACAGACAGTTGCCATCCCACCAACACGGGACGGCTGCACAAAAACGTGAAGACAAGATAGAGAAGCCCACGGACCTTTCTCAGCCCGACGTCAAAAATCTACTCGGGTCATCCCAGGTCCTAGGATCCTCCCTCCCGGCACACTGACGAAGCTCGAACCTATGAACGACGTGCTTCTTACTGTAGGGTCGTGGCGCGCCACATGCCAATCTTGCCTTCTGATGAGCAATCGGCCCAACGCGCCCGAAGGTAATCGGCACCATGCGTGTGTGCACGCCTCTCCCGCAAAACTCAAGGACAGACGGGCCGTAACCCATCTCATTTTCGGCGAATGCGTGTCGCGGAAAGGGTCCTTCCCATGGTCTCTGCTTCGATGGCTAGTCTACAACGCAAAAAAGCGCATTGCTTCAGGTTAAGGAAAGATTGACCCAGCCAGACCGACTGGTCAATGGGGTGCCATGCCACGGGCCCAGCGAATGCAATCGGCTATCGCAAAGGAAGACCACATTGCATGACGAATTGAAGACGTGCTGGATATTTCCGTGATTCCCATTCTCGACTCCTCCTCCTCTCCCATGCGTGAGAAATGGCCACCAATCGGGGTCGCGGCGCAGGCATATCCTTCCGGAACGGGCAACTCCCGGACGGCATTTCCGCTGCGCGTGGACATGTGGTCTCTCTCGAGGATCCACAGAGTGGTGGTGAAGGGGCCATTAGCAGCAGTCCATCGTCGTGGGGAGCGGATGTGTGTGGCAAGCCGCACCCCGCATGAACGTCTACCGCAGCGACTGGCGGGCTGTCAAGTTCCATCTGCTCAAGCGAGGGAAAAAGTTGGGGAAATCGTAGGGGTCGCCCCTTGGGTTCGGGTCGAAAAAAGTTACGGGGTACACTGGCCCTTCGAAACAGTGACAGCCCGGCGGTGTTCTGTTTCAGTCAATGAGTTGAAAGCTCTCTTTCTCGATTAAGAGTGAGGCGAGGCGGCACCATAATCGTCCCAAGCCGTTTCAGCTGGCGTCGTCTCGTCGATGGAGCTGAGAAGAAGCATCGCCGTCTTACCTCAAGTCACGAACATGAAGCGCGGGACGAAGCAAAAGATGAGCAGAATGCCCCAAGTCGGAGCTGTCAGTCGGTGTCTGCGCGTGGTGAGTAGTCGGAGCACACCAGCAGCCGAGACTCCCGTCCCGTCTTCCCCAAGCCGAGGGAACTCTATCCATCCAATCGCGATCGCGGGCTTTTAGCCTGCAGCACGCAAGTGGTACATCGCCTGACCAGGAGCTTGTGCGCCGGGTGCGTTTTCTGGGTTTTCGTGGGTTCAGTTGAGTTGGGCCCTGGTCCCGGTCGTGGGCGATCTGGTGGGATGGTGAGAGGCAGGGGTCTTGGCGGATGCTGGGATGGTGTGGCGGGGTATGGTCTGCATGAAGACGACGGGACTGAGATTCCTTTCTTGAGCGATGGGAGTTTGGGTATGTAAACGACACATGCTGCTGTTGTGGATGGGACAGCGTGGCCTTGGAGCGGATCATTGCTCGGCCATCGACAAGCTACCCCTACGGGATTGAGGATGTAAGTCCTTTGCAACAACTGGCAAGGACGAAAGGACAGAGCGAGACGCCAGATCATCTGCGATCGCAGAGCTTGACTGACAAGATGGCTTCCGGCGATATCGGCATGAGCCTCACATATCCAAATTCACCAGATCCGAGAGTGCCGCCGCTGGTGATGAAGGAGATCGTAAGTTCTTCTTTGCTAGTCACCGAGCTATGCTGACTTCCTCAGAACGACGCCAACGTGCCCGTCTTCATGACCGGCATTCTCCTCCCGCACATTGTCTGCACCCTCTTCATCTTTGCCCGCATAGCGTCACGGCTGTGGGTGATTCGGAAATGGTTCATAGATGATACACTCATCTTCATTTCCTGGCTCTTCTCTACCGCCCTCTGCATCGTCTACGGTATCACAGCCACGACTCCATCATTGTTAGCAGCACCAGACGAGGCCTCTCTCCAGAGAGACTCAAACCCGTACATAATGCGCACGTACCTTGGATTGATATATTATCAACTCTGCCTCTGCATCACAAAGTTTTCCATCCTCGCATTTTACCTGCGCGTCTTCGTATCTCGCCCGCGGGAACGCTGGATGGCATGGGGCACCGTTGTCTTCGTCCTGTTGTACAGTATACCCATGTTACTTATGAGCTTCCTGCAGTGTCACCCGGTTATGGGCCAATTCTTTAGCAAGCCGATGGTGTGCTTCGGATTCCCTGAGCTGCTGATCTCGAGTGCGAGCCTGCACTCTGCCACGGACGCATGGCTGATCATCATGGTCATCCCATGCGTCGCAAGGCTTGATCTGCCGCGGAAGCAGAAGATTGCGCTTGCGGTTGTGCTCAGCTTGAGTGTCTTTGTCATCGCAGCGAGCATGGTACGTCTTCAGCTCAGTTTGCACCTGCACTACCAGCCGAGCAGCGCGGGTATCTCGAATACTCTGACGTTTTTCGTCATGACGATTTTGGAGTGCGACCTTGCGCTAATCTGCGCGAGCGCGCCAACGCTTCGTCCATTATTGGCGAAGATATTTCCTGGACTCATGGGCGGGTCGAAGAGAAGGTCTCTTGAAGCGGTTCAGACGGAAAGCTTCGACTTGACGAGTCTTACATATCACGGATACCCATGGACTGAGCCCAGCACGCCCTTTGCAAGGAGCAGAAACGCGAGCTATGCCAGTCACTTGAACAAGCTCCGCATGCCGGCGCCGCCCGTGCCGGTTTTGTCAATGTCGCATCGTGCGCCGACGACACTGAGCTTGAGGAGCGCGGTGCTGGGCGTTGCGCCGAGGAGTAAAGGGCGACTTCTCACTGGAGATGGGCGGCCGGTACTGAATGAGACTTGGGGGGAGAGAAGGCCCTGCTCTTCGGTTTACTCAACCGATCCGCCATTGAAAGAAATGGTGGAACAGAGATCTGGACAGAGCGACGGCGTCGTCTTGAAGGAGATGAGGCTAAGCCTCGGGCCGGGAATCGGCGGCAAGGATGGGTTCATGGCCGAACCGAATGAGTCCGATTTCCAGGCTTGAGTGGAGACGCATATGCCGTGGATAGGATCAGCGGCAGTACGAAATGTTGGGGAGATTGACGACTGAGATACCCAATGGGAAGGACGAAGGAAAACAAGGTCCCTCCTCGTAGGCCAAGATGGCCAAATGATGCCGCGTAACGACGAACATGCTCAATGACCTAATGACAAATGAATAAACACTTTCGTTACAGAAGACGTGCTCGATTTCGTTTTCTTATCGCTGTGCTCGTTCTGCTGGTGTTGGTGTTCGTGTTCTTGCCAACCCTAGCACCGAAATAGGATTTCCACCTTCACATTCAAACCTGGCTCCACTACCTAGGCCACATCACTCCCAATTGGTTACGGATCTCGGATGCGTGCTAACAATAATCCGATGGCAGCCAGACCCCGGCCGGGAAGGGTTCCGATGAAGCGGTCCGTGCATTACAGCTTCCTTCCGCCGTCGGACTGTCTTTCCCCGCATTGAAAGGTGAATCGTCAAAGCGCAACCAACTTCACGGGATATCAGAGCGCTTCAGCAGGCTTTGTCATCTTGGAACGTTATTGTGTGACACCAACACTTTGCCCGTTTTGTTGAGGGCTTCGGCTGCAGATTTTCTGTCAGACGTTTGTCCCATTCGTCCCGTTCGTCCCGTCCATCGTGGACATATTCTGATGATCCCATCGTCGGACTCCGTGGACTCCCTCCATAGCAGCTTCGTGACGAGTTCCGTAACTCGCTCTATGCGGCATAACATCGATGTACTCAAGTGTTCGTCTGTGACTCGAAGGCGCGGTTGGGATGAACCCCACCCACCAGCTGCGGCAATCTCAAGGCCGACTTCTGCGCCCTGCGCCATATATGTGAGGCGACCTCCATCGTCTGATCAGGCGAACATGGATGGAGACTACATTGCCACTCCGCGATCTCGTTCCTCGCGGTGTCATCCTATAGAAGTCTATAGGGAATCCTGACTTGAGGACCGTCGAGAGGGCTGCACAGGAATGGGTGACTCCCTGTGGCTGGAGATGTCGACTTGAGATAGAATTCTCCGAAGCATCCATGCAAACCTCGCCAAATGCTGTCTTGAACTGACGCCAAGTATGGCTCAGGAATCGGATTGCCTCATTTTCGCCATGCTGAGAGGATGAGCGTCGAATGGGCACGGCAGATTTCTGGTTCTTTTTCAAACGGGCGGCTTCTGTAGTGTCGAGTATTGCGGTGGCAAACTTCACCACCGACCCGTGCCCTCCCATCGTGCATTACTCATCGCTTTCTTCTCACTTTCTCTTCGCGCTTTCCTCGGCAGCTTGTCTTTTCACTCATTTGACTTTCTGTAGCTCTTTCTTTTCCTGCTTTTGCCAGCGCAAACAGATCGCCCTCTTTTCTTCTTTCTTCCTGCCTGGGAAAACATCATCACCACAAATATGGAAAGAGTCTAGGAATTGCAATACAGTCAACAGCCATGTTGAGAATACGGAACTTGCTTGCCTTTTTGCTGGCCTCAATCGCAGTCATCGCCGCCTTCGCGTCCAGCGACGACCCTACTCCAGCCGACTTGATGACAGGTTTCTCCATGTCAACAATCAAAACTCAACACCCGACGATATCGCGACAAATCACCACCGACAGCGTAAAACACCTCAACTTAAGGGAAGGAGGAGTAGTTGATCGCTCGATATCGGAGAAGACGCGCGCCCGACAACACGATGGCAAGGAAATCATGCATCTCTGGGCTCGGCAAAACTCGACGTAAGTCAGCGGAATTCCATTTCGAGTGCCCAAATCGCTGACCAATCCCTGAGACTGTCCACCGCTCCGGTGTCACTCGCCACAGTTACGATTACGAGGACGACCATCGTCGAGGTAGCAAGTGAGACGCAAGTTTTCGTTTCGACCCTGGTTCAGACTTTGACCTTCGTTGACCCCGTCGTGGTCATCGAAACAAGTACTATTACAGTATCGCAGACTTCGGTCGGCGTCAGGAAGCGGCATCTCCGGTCTGCTGCGCCCGACGACAATCATCGAGAAGGAGCAACCTCGGGGAGCCCCAGCGACATTGCAGCCGAGGCGACTTCATCATCAGCTCCGGCAACATTCGCTGCCCTCAACCGTGTCGCGTTACCTCGCCAGGTTGAACCCATCACGGTCATAGACTTGGTATCGATTGTCACCATTGAAACGACGGTTACCTTGACTAGGACGGGGAGTTTCGTCTCGACAGCAACAGTCGTTAGTCCCGTCTTCGTGTCCGTCACTGCAACCCCTACCGCGACGACAACACGATTCGTCACGACAGTCTTACCAGTCCCGACGTCAACTTCCAGTCGTCGGGGCACAATTTCCAGCGATCGCGTCTTGTCCACTTCGACATTAGCTTCGTCGACCATAGCCGCTACTACTCCGCCCAGCACTTCATCTTCTGCGTCCCAGTCTGCGGATGCAAGTATACCCGTCAGCGCCCCCGACTTGACGACTAGTAGTGCCGCATCCAGTTCCATCGACCCCAGGATAGGCGTCACGACTTGGTTTTCATGGGAATCTGATGAGCTTACATCCACGGCAATTAATTTGTCAGCAACAACGACCCAGACCTTTGCCAGCTCTACATCCTCGGAAACGACACGTCCACCTCCGTCTGGAGCCTCAGCCGAGCCCGCCCTGGACCCTGCTGAAATCGCCGGCATCGCTGTAGGTGCAAGCGCTGCTGTACTCATCATTATTCTCGCGCTGTCGCTCCTTCGAAGACGATCGAAACGCCCTCAGCACGTTCACATCCCCGAAGACGACTACCAAATGACACCAGCAACCGCTGCAGCCGCTGTCATCAACTCTGCGCCGTCAAACCCCGCGATGCCACATGATCGCAGTGCCGCACTTTCCAGCGAAGCGAGCGGCAACAGCTCTCACAGGGATGAGGTTCGGATTATCATCCAGCCTACGACCAAACGCGGGATTCAGAGCAGCGGTATCGTCCCCAATACCACGACCTGGCCTCGACCGCCGGGGTACAGGGGCGAGGCTTATAGCTTCTCGACTGAAGGAAGCGGTCAGCCAACACCCCAAGGACCGAAGACTTGGAGCAACGCGAGCGAGTACGGAGGCTCGAGTAGCCGTGAGGGTTTGCCGGGCTGCGGCACTCAGAGGATGGTTGCTGTGCATAATGGGGAGTCAGTACCAGGGGCCTCGGAAGCAAAGGGGAGTAGGTCATTATTCAGAGAACTGTAACTTCTCATGAGATCAACTCAAGAGGGTGCAAAAGTCTTATACCCAGCCACCTTAATAATGAGACCGAACATGACCTCATTACGTGATGCCCCCGGGGTCATGAGATGCCCATTAGCTTCCGAATACAATTGCTTCAACTGGTGACGAAAGTCAAACGCCGCAAGGTCAACTCAGGGCGTCGAATGCGGACCTAGCCTCGCATGCTCCGGTTGCCCGTGGGGGTTTGCTACCCGTAACCCATCTGCATATGATCCATTGGCCTTTGGTTCTGTCCCGTCCCAGAAATACTTACATTCTCGACCAATCCTTGATCTACGTTGGTGAAGAAGGCGATCATGCCGCTGTTGGAAACGGACTGAAAAGTTGATGGGTTTGGGCTTGTCAGATGGTTTGGTGAGGAACGGGGGTTTTTGTCTGACATTATGTTGGTTCACTGCATTTCAAACCCAGCTAAAGGTTACGAGTCGCCTCACTAAGCTTTGACCCCTCTCCGACTTGTAATGAATCAGGAATTGGGACTCACGCCTGGCCTGGGCTCTGTGGCGACGGGGGAGCATCGGCTCAAGGTAGGCCATCAGGTGAACCTTGGTGGGAGTCGCGCCCCAGAAGATCTCCCGGATTACTTCATCAAGAAGTCGTCGGTACTGGCGCTCGCGCTGGTCGATGTCGACATTCGACAGACCAGTGAGTCGGCCCAGAAGGGTCCTGGTGCTGGGCACAACCATGTTTGAGGTTTTGTTCGCTTCGGGTTGGGTGAGAGAGAGGAGTTGAGAGAGTCGCGAAGTGAGATGAAGGGTTCGGGCTTGGCGTATTGTCTCCAGCTAGAAGTTATTGAAGGGGGGTTGACCATTGTATGTCAATTATGTCGTTGTTGCCTCTGCTGCTGTTGAAGATTTGAGAGACGATAACAAAGAATCTGACAGCAAACACAGCCAACAGCAGCGAAGATGACAGCAGCAGCAAGGGAAAAATGTGGAACACCAGCCTACATAACTAAGCCCATCAAACGCAATAAATGAGAGACCAATACAGAAACTGCAAGTCACTGGCCGTTTTTCATGCAAGTTTGTTGGAGGCAATTGCATCAACCCGTCTATGATCCATTGCAGGAGCCTGTCATTGCTTTCAGGGATATGGTGTCTCTGATCTCGTTTTGGGTCTCATTTGCCTCCGCAGTCTGAAAGTACCCCGTTTCACTGCTCAGAATACTTTCATGCTCAAGTGTCAGTGAGCAACAGTGTCAACGGGTGGAGTCACCAAGCAGGACTGACGATGCGAATCACCGGCGATAGTATACATCAAGCGAGTCGATGAGGCTGATTCATCGTTCGTCTGGACTTCCAAGTAATTGTAGATGACGGATGTGATCTCTCCTAGGTAGAGTGGTTTCATAGCAGCGCGTATCAACTCAGGTTGCATCAGAATCGCAACTCGCAACACAGCGGATCTGGTAAGGCATGAGACGAGGGCAGACAAGGTATGCCTTCGTTGAATTGAGGGAAGATTGTCGCTGGAGATAGTGCTCTGAGCGGCTGCACAGCAGTAGCCTGTGGCAGTCTACCTCAAGAAGATGTGTGAAGTTGAAGTCATTCTGCCGTAGCGGGGAAGTGGCGCCAATGGGTCGTCGATCTCTTCAGCTATCGATATGTAGACGACCCATGGCCAGTCATCAGCCGCTGATGAGGCGCCGGCGCCGTCGACCAACGACGGACGACAAGAAAAACATGGGACCACCTCCAGAAACTCTGAGCCAAACACAGGCCAGTAATAAACTTCCTTTTAATCCCAAATTACTCGCGCCGTTGTTATGCAATTGCAGATGGGCTTACAGGCCACAAAAGATGGAACCACCTGAAGCCCACTCTGGTCTTAGAAATGAGAATTCTCTCATTGGTCAATTAGATCTACAGCCAATTGAAAGGCGCCTGATGACCACAAACAAGGGTCTTCCGCACGACGCTCAGGAACCGTGACGTCGGTTCTCGGCCTCTCGTTCCCTGCAGCTGTAAGGTATCTTGGTTGCTTAAAAGGACCCTTTCCTCGACCACCTTCATGTTTTTGATTCCCAAGATATCGCCTTTCATTCCAGCTTCTCGTAACACAAACACTCCGATTCTTCCGACTTGTCCGTCAGACAACGCTACCAGCACCTTCATTCTATCACTCAGCCAACGCCATCACAATGACCGTCGACAAGGCTTCCACTTGCTGCGGCAAGTCCGCCGAGTGCGTGTGCGGTATGTACTGCCCCTCCTCCACACACTCGCATCGCCCCGCCGATCTCTCCAACAAACCACATGCTGACTTTGCACGCTTAGCTCAACAAGCCAAGTGCTCCTGCGGCAAGGAGTCCGCCCTTCACTGCTCGTGCAGCAAGGCCGCTACCGAGAACGCCGTCGCTGGACCCCGTTGCTCATGCCGCGCCCGCCCCGCCGGCGAGTGCACCTGCGACCGCGCCTCAACCGAGAACGTCAAGCCCTCGGGCGAGACTTGTTCCTGCGGTGTCAGACCTGCTGGTACGTTGTCTTAGTTTACCCTCTCCAGCTTGAGCTGCCTCGACTAACGTCTGACTAGACGCCTGCACCTGCGACAAGGCCTCTGATGGCTCTTGCAACCCCAGCGAGAACGAGATCGACTTTACCACTCGCCGTTGAGGATAATAACATTGCATCTGGGGCGTTTATGCATTACTGGGGATGGCGTTGAACTGGGCGATAGGCTAGGGATGGTGATTCTGTGATATCTCGTCGGCGTTAAGGATACAAGGAGATAACATGATACCGCATTACCTGGGTTGCGCCTTTAGAAGACAAACAATTCCACAAAAAGTCCTTTCACTTGGATTTCTGTTTTTTCTCTTGCTCGATAGCATCCGTGTTTTCTGTCTTACTCAGTTTTGCACCCGTCCTCACCTAAGCAGCCGAAACCGTGGATCGCTTCACTGTCGAAGATGCAAACCATCCTCAAGCAATGGCGTCGCAGGACAGTTATATCCGAGTATCAGCGGGAGATCAACGTGTTATGGGCCGCGTCTCTCTAGACCAACATGGTTGTTGAAAGATTCGAAATTGAGGCTTCAGACGACGGACGATAGCGCAAAGGCAAGCATGGACCGGCATTTTGAGGCTTGCAATCAAGTGGCTTTGCGGCGCGGTACAATTCCCATGTTGAGATGAGCATCTGGTTTAAATCGACCACTTGATGCTGCAGGGTCCCGTCCGTGCTTCGGCAGGCTCCGCATGTCGTCAGTGGCTGCGAAGCACCTTGCCTCTGATCAGGATTCGTAGATGCTTGGATTTATACAAGTTGATTGTCACCAACAGGAAATATTCAGAGCCTGGTCATCATGTTGTGAGATTGGAACATGCGAAAGATGACCACCTTCGATTGCTGCTTGTGCCTACAATGACGTTGCATGCGCCGCACCTCAATCGGGCGGCCTGCATGAGGCCTGCTATGCAACCCGATTGACAGGCTCTCAAAGCACGATGCTGTATCATTTCAACTCGGGTTGCCGACCAAGGGGTTCGAAGTTTTATAAAAACAGTGAAACCGGGTGACAGCTGGACACTTGGCAAGGTTGAAGAAGGGCAAGCGAGAGCGGGCTTTGAGTTGAACCCTTGAGCGCCTCATTTATCGAGATTGCAGCTGAGGCGAAGCCACAACGGGCGTGTTAGTGCAATTATTAGGCCGCTTTTGCTGCTTCAAGGACGACTGTCCCTTAGAAGAGAATGTCGCTCTCAACACCAATAACTGAACACTCGGTAGAGAAGTCTCTGGATTTCGGGATAGTTTTTTGTCGTCAAAAAGCCAAAGTTCTGGGGCATCGGCAGACGATGCGAATGTTCCCCGACTCACCGGACGCTCCACTGGAATTTTTCGAAGGAATTTTTTTATTATGCCGCCTGGAACTGGCAGGCAATGACGGGCGGTCAGGAGCTCCCAATGGAAGGAGCTTCGCCGTTCGACGCAACCTAATTGGACCCGGAGCTCGGGCCACCATGGCAAAAAAAAAAAAGAACCCAAAAAAAAAACAGCCCAGAAGTTGCCGCGACTGGACCTGACAGAAAGAGCACCTGAGCACCCTCTGGAGCCCACCCGCGGACTTGGGCTGCGCGCCGAGAGCCACACAAAGAAGCCACCCCTGCTCGGTCGGAATTCTTGAGCCCAAGAAAATACAAAGCTGCTCCTTCCGGTCGCGTCACCTTTCCTCGATCAATTCTCTTTTTCCTTCCCAAACAAAACATCAACTGCTCTTAGTTCTGGTCTCTTTTGTTCCCAGAACATCATCAAAACGCGTCAATTCGCATCGCGACTTTCCGTTGAAGCGATTGCCATTGTTGTTTTCCCGGCTTTACCCCAATATCTACCTATAACACGCGTCCTCCTCAGCAAGCTTGATATCATCATCACCTGACGACAATGCCTCCCAAGGCTGCTACCAAGAAGGCCGCCGCGCCCAAGACCGGTGTGGCGAAGAAGACTGCCGCCGCCACTGCCGCGACGAAAAAGGCAGATGCCCCCAAGAAGACCGCGAAGCCTGCCGGGAAGAAGGACGCGACCACAAATGGCGCGACTGCCGCCTCCAAGAAGCGCAAGCTCGAGGAAGACGAGCAGGACGAGGATCCCGAGGAAGAGTCTGCTAATGAGTCCGTCGACGACAGCAAGTTGAGCAACACCAAGACTACCAAGAAGGCTGCCGCACCCAAGAAGACTGCCGCCGCCGCGAAGAAGGGAAAGGCTGCTGGCGCTGCGACTGACGACGATTCGAAGGCCAAGAAGCCCGCGGCGAAGAAAGCTGCTACAAAGAAAGGAGATACCAAGAAGACCGCTGCACCCAAGGTGAAGGCTGGTCCCGCTAGCAAAAAGCGCAAGGTCAGCGACGACGAGACTGAGGACGAGAAGCCCAGGGGCAAGAAGACCCAGGCTGAGCCCACTGAGGTTGACAGCCAGGCCACTGAGTCCGCCAAGTCCGAAGATGAGACCGAGGCCGTCAAGCCTGCGAAGGCCACCAAGAAGACCGCCGCCGCCGCTAAGCCTCCTGTCCACCCGCACAAGGTTGGTCCCAAGATCAACTCGGCGCCTACTCAGGTCCTCGATATCTTCGTTTTTGGCGAGGGTAGCTCCGGCGAGCTCGGCCTTGGTAGCAAGAACAAGCCCAAGAAGGTTACCGATGTCAAGCGTCCCCGCCTCAACCCCTACTTGGATGCCAAGGATGTTGGCGTCATCCAGATTGCCTGTGGCGGCATGCACGCTGCTGCCCTGACTAAGGATAACAGGATCTTGACATGGGGAGTCAATGATCAGGGAGCTCTGGGCCGCGATACAACGTGGGAAGGCGGTCTTCGCGATGTTGACGATGAGGAAGACGAAGATGAGGACGAAGAGGACAGCGGCGTCAACCCTCGCGAGAGCACACCTACTGCTGTTGATGCTAAGCATTTTGCGCCCGACGCGAAGTTCACACAGGTCGTTGCTAGTGACAGCGCCACCTTTGTACTCACTGAGGATGGCAGAGTCTATGGTTGGGGCACATTCAGAGTGAGTTTTGCGTCGTCGATATACACTTCTCATACGCTAACGCTATTCAGTCGAGCGACGGCATCCTTGGATTTACCGAGAAGATCCCGATCCAGATGACGCCTATGTTCCTCCCATCTCTGAAGAACATCACAGCTCTGGCTGCCGGTTCCAACCATATCCTGGCGCTCGATAACAAGGGTCTCGTCCAGGCTTGGGGTTGTGGACAGCAAAACCAGCTCGGCCGAAGAATCATCGAGCGCAACAAGCTTTCTTCCCTGGTTCCTCAGAGCATGGGCATCCCCAAGAACAAGGTCGACAGTATTGCTTGCGGCTCCTACCACAGCTTTGCTATGGGCAAAGATGGCCAGGTTTGGGCTTGGGGCCTGAACAACTTTGCCGAGACTGGTATCTCCGCCGGTGCTGGTGAGGATGACGCCGTCATCCTCCGTCCGACCATCGTCGAGTCTCTGAAGGAGTACAAGGTCAAGCAGATTGCAGGTGGTGAGCACCACTCGCTGGCTTGCACGCAAGACGGCAAGCTCCTCACCTGGGGCCGTGTGGATGGCTACCAAGTCGGTATTCCCATCGACGAGCTCCCCGCGGAGCATACTATCAAGGATCAAAGCCAGAACCCCCGTATCCTCTCCAGGCCAACTCATGTCGAAGGTATGTCTTGACTGGCTTTTTGTGCTACCGAACTGTGCTGACTGGGACATTAGACGTTCCCAACTGTGTCTTCGTTGCTGCTGGCGTCGATAACAACTTTGCCATTGATAACAAGGGAGCCGTTCACTCATGGGGATTCTCAGCCAACTACCAAACGGGTCAGGGTACAACCGAGGACATTGAGACTCCCACCACGATTGACAACACCGCAGTCAAGGACAAGAAGATCGTCTTTGCCGGTGCCGGTGGCCAGTACTCCATCTTGGGTGGTGTTGCTGATGTCCCCGAAGTGAACGGCGGTATCTCATTCACTTCAAACGGTCAGCCGGCTACCGGAGGTTTTAGGCCAACCTTCTAAGCGGTCGACACGTTTTGAATCATCTGGAGACTCGCCTTGGGCTCGAATTTGAACGGAACGAGCGCATAATAACTACTAGTCGAACAAGATCACGCATGATGAATGAGTTTGCCATTATCAGAAAAGAAAAACAGGTGGGGCCGGCCATTATGGGCAAGTCATGGACATATTTCCAGAGCTGGGACATCTTGCGGCTCATCGTTGGCAAGACCATGTCGTTTTTGAACTGCGCGAACATATTTTGGATTTTTGGGGTCATCCGGCGAACGGGCTTATAGACAATTCTTATGAGAGCGGCAGCGGGCTCCGGCACGGCATGGAACGGATGGGATCGGGATGAACCGCCTCAGGGAAGTCATTTAATGATATCGAGGGCTGCTTAGGGTGGTTCGTTGAAGCCCCGTTTATTCGGCCCGCAGGAGGATCTTTTTCAGCTGCACGACTCTTGGTCAGGAGACGTTCCAACGTCTCATTGTAATATTAGGTTTCCCTCGGCGGTATTTCCAGGCCTTTGACCTTTGACATTGTTTTTCAGGGTTTCCGCGAGGGCATTCCATCATTGACGCCTTTTAAGCATTTGAGGCGGGACATTGCATTTGGACTATCAAAATTTATTCTGGCTTTCGTCTGAACATGATGATGCTAATATACAGTGACGTGAAGCGTACCGCCGTGCTCTACCTCTGGTAGTCGCAGCCTGCTTCTGATCCTTACCGTCCGTCTATCCTGGCTTCTTTTTGGTCTCCTGCCTACGGACTCCTCGCCTGACCCCTTCACAACGCCTTTCCAACGCTTTTCGAGTGATTCATCGCGGTTACCTCGATCATAAACACCTTTTACTTCGGGAAGCATCCCTACGAGCCGCCGTAAAATATGTCCTCAGCTCCATACACCAGCTTACCCACTCTCACGCCTTCAATCCAGCAGCGGCCTTGACCAGCGCACCGCTACCCCTGGAGCTGAAGATGCCCATGATCCCAAAGCCGACATAGAACAGCGCGAGAGGGTACGCGACGAGTCCCCTCATGCCCCTCATCCTGCCCACGGCGCAAAACATGCCCGAGGCAGAATACGTGCACCACAGGATCGCCATCGTCGTCAGTACGATTCCGAACGGCGTGTCCATCGGCATCACGATCCCGATCAGACTCGTCGCGACCAGAGGCAGCAGGCAGTATCCCAGCACGGAGCTCGAACGCGCGAACGTCAGGGTGTCGGAGAAGTGGCCGCTTCCTCCTCGCGCCGGGTGGTCGTGCGCGTCGACGGGGTAGCTGGCGGGACCGCCGCCGTATGGGGGCGCTTGAGGGGCGCCTGAGGGGGGCACGTCGGTGGGCGTCATTAGGGAGAGGATTACGTGGAGAGAGGTGCTGCCTAGGAGGGCCAGGCCGTAGATGTAGCCGAAGTGGACTTTGCCGGAGAAGAGGAGGAATGTGCCGAATAGTCTGTGAGGGAGTGTGTCAGTTGTCGTACGAGGGCAGGACAACGGGAGGGTGAACTTGCAGGAAGAAGAGAATTGGACCTGCGAGGTCTGAGTCGTCCATTAGATGTTGGTCTATCCGGCGAAAGGGGTTCAGGACTGCGAGGGTCTGTTGCGTATCAGTATCCAGGAATCTCCATCACTCGTTGAGAACAACTGCCAGTGTCACCAGCAGCAGCAGCAAGATCACACACACCTTGGCCATCACGTGTCCAAAATTAACACCAAGCTCCTCAAGCAGAGGCGGCTCGCCGTCATATCCCTCCGTCGAGAACGCCGCAAGCCAACCCGTCCTCAGCCCGCCCTGTTCTCCCATGCGACCCGAGACGCCCGAAGCAGCACCGAACGCCGCCGCGCCGCCAAAACCGCCCGCGGCGGGCGCGCCGAACTGCGCACCGGAGGGCTGGGCTCCGTAGCCGTACGAGGCCTGTTGTGTGGTCGCGTGGCCCGAGACGGCGGCGGGCTCGTAGGAGGAGGGGTAGAACTGGAGATTCTGGGCACCTTGGCCGGGGCCTGGGCCGTATGATTGTTGGGGGTAGTAGTTTGACATTTTCGGAGGTGGCTGTAAACGGCTATTCCTGGTTTGATTCGGGTTTGGATGTGAATGTCTCTATGCGCCTGGGCTGGCCCCCCTGTCGGATCGATTCGTCGTTTGGAGAGCTCGAATGCGGCTGGGTTCGTTCGACGAGTCAGCCTCTAGAAAATCAGTGGTGTTTCGCAATCGTCTTTGGCTTCGAGAGCCTTTGAGATATCCGCCCGGGCGGAGGGTTGGCGATTCGCGTGGTGAGGACAAGTTGTTCGCCCGGAGCTTGGGACGAGGGTCGGTGTTGGAGACGTAGCTTCTTTGGAGGTTCACCACATGTCAGTCAGGGCTGGAGCTAGTGGACCTCTGGGCAGCATGTTTATGCCTGACATTCAAGGCCAAAGAAAAACACTGACAAGGCACGAAAACGTTCTTATCGATAATGCGGCCTCTTTATCGATAAAGCTATCTAATCTACTCTCCATTCTGCGTCAAGGGGGACTCCATGCAAACAGTCTAAGCCAGGTTCCCCATTCACTTTAATTGTGCTCATTCAATGCCGTGCGACGTCAGAGCACATGAGATGAACTGCTCGTGGGCATTGCATTATAATCGCACATCAACAGCCGATGATCTTCCTTTTTTCCCGGAGAATCCGACGTCACACAATCGTCCAATTTTCCTGTCAATCTTGCTCTAGTGAGAGAGGAGGCGAGAGATACTTGTTATTGTGACCGGCGCCCCAGATTCCTGTTCAAATTAGCGTCAAACGAATCGCAATTATCTGCTCATGGCATTGCCGAAATAGGCAAGTGCCTCGTTTGGACATTTCCTTTGCCTGGAAGTTGGAACATAATCCGTGAGCCATTTCACAACACGAGTCCCAGGCCAATGCGGCAGTTTTCTGCTCAGGTGCCCGGGGGCCCCCTTCTTAAACCCATGGTCTCGGGTCTGGGTCTCGAGCAGAGAAACTGCTAAGATCTGTCAGCAGTGTATTGTTCCTATCCCCACAACCGTTGCGGTTTTCTAGACGACATCGCGAGATTAGAAGTGGTTCCCTGCATTGAGGCCTTATGATACTGGCTTCATTGCGCTAGCCGCCTTGTCTTGTCTTCGTAACGAATGGCAACTTATATCCTCGGGCACGATCGGAAAAGATCGACCTGGCCAGCTGCCTCACCGAGTCACGTCTGCACAATACGTTTAAGAGCCCTGGTCAAGGTTCCATCGAGTCCTTGTCCGGATGGTCTCCAGACTCCGAGATGGAGTGCAAGTCGAGATCTTCCGGGAGTCGACGCTCTGCGGGAGCGTGTGCGCTTTCTCTTCATGTTTCTTATGGGGGGGACACAATCCAACTAGCGCAGTCCTGGACAAGTTCACGGCATCACCTTACGAACCCATGGGACCCCTCCATGCCGGCCACTACTGTACTCGAATCTCTCCATTGCCGGAATTTCTCTCCCACGGAGATGCTTATGGATCCGCCGTTTCGCGGCCAAGACTCCATCAATGAGATGCCCTACGGATGTGGAGTTTGTTTCCACCAACGGGAGGACGAGATATCTTCCCAACCCCAATTACCAGGGGCACGCCGATAGCGGTCGCGATGACTGAGAGAACCATGGATGGCTGACATGAGCTTGCTCGCGTTGAGGTAGAAACCCAAGAGCTGTCAAAGACGGACGAGGGGCCTCCTGGTTGACGGCCCGAAAGGGTTGTATTTAAGCTTGATGGACATCCCGACTAAACAACATTGATCCCTTCTTGTTGATCACTCATGCGCAGCAGTCTCTCCTTCCTTTCCCATACCGGTATCTCAGCGGCAAACATGGGTCTCTTCAAGTTTCTCTTGGCCGTCGTCCCGGTCGTCATGGCCGCCGACATCTACGTCGCGCCTACCGGCTCCGACTCCGCCGCCGGTACCCTCGCAGCTCCCCTCAAGTCGATCCAGAGCGCGGTCGACAAGGCCGTCGCCGGTGACACCATCTACCTCCGTGGCGGCACTTACTCGCCCACGACCAACATCAAGATCGCAAAGAGCGGTACCTCCGCCAAGCCTTACACCATGACGGCTTACAACGATGAGGCCGTCGTCCTCGATGGTGAGGCTCTTATCGGCACGCCCGCCGCTCTGGACGCCTCGCTCGCCAACGGAGATCGTGGTGTTCTTCACATCGAGAAGGCCAATTACTGGAAGTTTTATAAGTTAACCATCATCAACGGCCCTTATGGCGTGTACCTCCGTGATGGTTCCAACAATTACTTCGAGCGCATCGTTACCCACGACAATTACGAGACCGGCTTCCAGATGCAGGGTTCGTTGAGCAACAACCAGGTCATCTACCTCGACTCCTACCGTAACCGCGACCCCCGCAAAAACGGCGAGAGTGCGGACGGCTTTGCCTGCAAGGAGGGCTCCGGCGCTGGTAACATTCTCAAAGGCGCTCGTCTTTGGGAGAACGTTGACGACGGTCTCGACCTCTGGTAAGTCCCTCTTCCCATAGACGATACTCGAGACATACTGACCACCTGGGAACAGGGAATTCAAGTCTCCCGTTACGATCATGGACACCATCTCATGGGGCAACGGCGTCAACCGCTGGGGCTTTAGCGACTTCCAGGGCGACGGCAACGGCTTCAAGCTGGGCGGCGGCGACGCGGCGGACATTGGCGCGGCTAACCACGTCATCACCAACTGCATCGCCTTCCAGAACGCCGCCAAGGGTTTCACGGACAACAAGCAGCCTGGCAAGTTCCAGTTCACGCGCAACACGGCCTGGAACAACGGCCAGGTCGGCATCCAGACCATCACCACCAAGTCGACGCTCACCAACAACGTCGCGAGCGGCAACTCCAAGACCACGGCCAAGAGCGGCCAGACGTCCCTCGTCAGCGGCACCTCCAGCAGCGGCAACTCGTGGGACGGCAGCGCCACGTGGTCCGACTCAAGCTTCAAGAGCGTCGACGTGAGCCTGGTCAAGGGCGCCAGACAGGCCAACGGCAAGATTGCCGCGAGCAACTTCTTAATTCCCACCTCTGGCGCTGCCGTTGGCGCCACCACCACCTGGTCTTAGGCCTTTTCGGGTCGTGACAATGGTGACGCAAAATGTTTAAGGTCTATTCTTCTGTATATAATTAGTAAGACTGCCTTCGGGTGGGGTACATAAATCAAATGGCACATATATCCTATACCAAATTCGGGTCTTGAACGTGATACATAGTGGGAGCTCGTACCATTGCCGCGTCGCACGAGTCGTGAGTTGCCATCGGAACCAGCAAAGCGTACAGCCGCTTAGTCAGTACAATAAATGGAGCGAGTCAAGATCAAGAACGGCGATATTGGCGTAGAAAGTATTCCATCGGCAGGGATCGGGAACCCTGTTAGAGAAGGATGCCGAAGTCGAAAGCCGGTCACCTTGGCGCGATTCCGGCAACGGCATACCTCAAGCATGGAGTAGAAATAAGCTCTCAAACTCGACACACAGTGCATGTAATGATTTGCAGAGCTCGAGCGCACCGGAGCATTTCGGTGAGGGGAGTCCATCTTCGCTACTGCATGATGGGATTCGATGAGGTAGAGTGAGAGCACCAGCTGCACCCAGCCGGCAACGGCTAACGACGAGGGCGGTCGGTTCTAGAGTCTGGAGCAGGAGGGGAAAAAGAAGGAAAAAAATCGGCGCGGCAAAACTCGCCCGCCCGGACCCTCGGAATTTCTCGTCGGCAACGTCCATACCTATCGATGGATTTTTCTGGCACCGTCGAAGCTGTTCAATGCTAATCAGAGCAGCTCTGCCTCGCGCTGACCGCCGACAGCCCGCTCGTCCGCATCGCATCCGCGTTTCCTGCGTCGCGCGCGCTCGTACCCGAATCCTATCAACCTTGTACAAACAACTTGCGCAACAACAGCCAAGAGGTTAATACCTCAAGATGGTGAGTCTCCGAACCACCCACCCCTCCACTCCCGCATGCGCCACCGCAGGCCACCACCCCGATGCCGCGCTTCACCCCGCCGCTCTCCCCGTCGGAACCAAAGCTTACATTAGCGGTCTCTCATCACCAGGCCTACCGTCTCGTAACCCAAGTCCTCTTCGTCGGCACGCGCATCGTCGGGCGCTCCTTCGCCGCCGCCTACAAGCAAGCCCAGGCCTCGTCCGAATACGCGCGCGCGCAGGCCAAGAACGGCAACGGCGGCGCCGCAGCCAAGTCCAACGGCGCCTCGGGCATGACGCTGGACGAGGCGTGCAAGATCCTGGACGTCGAGGCCCCCAAGGATGGCGCCAACAACGCGGGCGAGGTCATGGAGCGCTTCAAGAAGCTGTTCGACGCCAACGATCCCCAGAAGGGCGGAAGCTTCTACCTGCAGAGCAAGGTGCTGCGCGCAAGAGAGAGGTTGGAGAAGGAGATCGGGCCGTTGGTGGAGAAGCAGGAGGTCGAGAACGAGATGAAGGAGGGGTTCAAGCCCAAGATTTACAAGGACCGGTGAGAGAGAGATGGCCGCACACGCTGTTCTTTTTTCTGGTCCGTGGTTTTCGAAGCGTGAAGATCATCTGAGCCGGCAGCACCTACGAAACCCGACTCGATATCGACGGGCCCGAGCTGGATGGAAAGAGAGGGGTGGAGGCTGAGAGGACTCTGCGGAGTTGCTCGACAGGCCTCGGGTAAACAACTGTATTGGAAAAACTTCACTCGACTCCGCATGGCATGGCGTTTTTGGGACAGGGTGGATTTGGCGCGGCACCGCCAGCATTGGCATGGTTAGACGATAGAAAGGTTGCGCAAGTGTGTTGATATTGTACTATACGAAGAGGGCGAACAGTCGGGCCTACGAGAGGTCAATAGAGAATGCAGTCGTCGTGTTCTAATCGAAGCACGAAGTTGCTGGAATTTGTGAGCCTAGTTTGGCACCTCAGGAGTGCTTTGCTATGCTCTGTATGTTGATTGTTCATTCGGGGCCTCATGTTCACTTCAACCAACAACCACTTGATCAAAATCAGGAGCACGTCTCTTGTAGCAATGACATATTTGGCTTTTGGGCTCAAGCAAAGAAGACCTTCAAGAGCTCGGTTCCCAAGCCGATCCTCGGACAAGGCCCACATGGAAACCTCAATCGCCCGCAAAACAATTGAAAAAAACCGCTGCCCAGAGGCGGATTCGAACCGCCGTCAACACGGATCAGCTGCGTAACTAGACCACAACGTATCATCCTAACCAACTAGACGATCTGGGCGAATGCGAGTGCTTCCTGTGGAAGCGATGTCAGGTCTGCAAGGGAATGGGTCTATGGACTCTAGGGCTAGCTGGGGTGGAGTCGGTGCAGTGTCTCCTGCATGGAAGTTTCTTGTTGTGAATGGAGTTAGGTATCCGCAACTGCAGTCAAGTGTTCACGCTGATATTCTCAATCGACATGCGGTTCGGGATGGGTTGCGGGCGATTGATGTGTTCGAGGGCTGCTTACTTTGAGTGGTCCATCTAAGTGCTGTCACTCTGCTGAGTCTTTGTAGTTGAGCAGGCTGGTACAGAGCGAATACTTAATTTTGTAGTCGACTCCTAATCTTGTCAAACCTTCCGCCCATATCTGCCGGCCGTTGAGGTTACATTATGAGCCTTGGTGAGGAAGCTAGAAACTGCTCTTTCAAGGATGCAACTTTAGTTATACGCCTCCACCCTCTCGACGGCAATCTTGTTGAGACCAGGCCAATTCTTCTTTCCCCAAGTGAACCAGAAGCTCACCGCACCAACAACAACGACAACATAGACCGGTCCAGCATAGTTCATCTCGGTGCCGGTGACGGGGATAGTCTGGGGGAACGGGAGCCAAATGCTTAAGTACATGGACCACAGCAGCGCATACATGTTTATTGGGGTGCCCCAGCCCTTCGGTAATGACCAGCCTCCATACTGAACCTCGTACTGCGGGCCATGGCCGATGCGGCCTGTCATCCTGGCATGCAGCATGCAGGAAATGGCGATAACGTAGGAGCTGTACAGCCCCAAAGATGAAAGCGCAGTAAAGGCTGAAAAGATCGTTGCCGTGGCATTGTTCCCGACGGTGAAGAGCGAGAGCAGGGTGACGATGATGCAGGGCAACCAGACCGATCTGACGGGAACTCTGTACTTCGGGTGAATCTTGGCAAAATAGCGCGGCAGCCCACCATCTCTGGCCCAGGCCCAAGTGATGCGGGATACCGAGGCCAGAGAAGCAACGACGACGCAGAAGGTGATGATGAGGAGACCGCAGACCATGGCCGTTCCCGCGGCGGGTCCCGCAGCGTTGAAAAGGAGTGGAATAATAGGGTAGTCCGACGACAGAATATCGTCAGGCTCGCCCATGGCGAACAAGATGGCCATGATGATACCATATGACATGATCCCGTTGAGAATAACGGTCCAAATCATGGCCCTCGGCACGGCCTGCTTTGCCTTCTTCACCTCCTCAGCCATGTGCACGACGCCGTCGAAGCCTATGAAGCCCCAAGCCGGGACCAACATGCCGATGTTCCATGACACAAAGCTGTTCGTCCAGCCGGAACTGACAGTGCGTTCAAAGAAGACGAAATCGGCGCTGGCGCGAGGGGCGAGGGTTAAGAGCACAGCGACTAGGATAAGCCACAGGACGACGTGCAGGACACCGGCCAGGAGCTCCATCCAGGGGATCGTCCGGAAAGCGTACATGTTGATCAGCCCACATAAAACGAGCTGTGCGATAATGACCATTGTCAAGTGCCATGGCTGAAAGTTGTAGCTTGGGTAGTTCGTGACTACGAGGCCCATGATGATGTTTGCCTCCGATGCGGCTGAGCCCGCGAGAGCTGCCACCCAGCTGAACCATGTTACCCACCCCTGCATCCACTAGGAGACGGATTCTTTGTTAGCCGAGAATGATTGATATTCACAAATCATTGCAGCCATACCGTGATGAATCGCCTATGCTTCTCGGGTGCAAGGAAGTGAGTCCAATGATACTGAGCGCCAGCAATCGGCTGAATGGTTGCGAGCTCTGCCATAGACAACGCCTGAGCCATGGCTCCCACTACGACTAAGATGATGCCCCAAGCAAGTGTCTGAGGACCGCCGTTATAGAACGTAGCTCCCATGTCCATGGCCATGACTTCCCATGATGACATGAAGATCAACGCAAAGGCCAGGAGTTGCCAGAACGAGAAGAGTCGCTACGTCCCAGTAAGTTATTTGCTTTCCTGATAAATCTGCACTTTGAGCTGGTTGCTGAGACTTACCCTGAGTGTCGAGCCAACATTGTCAACTTGCAAACCTTGGCCCTCGTCGGCTTGCTGGCTTGGCGTCTTCTCCGACAAACTTGTGGTGTTTACCGCGGCGTAGTCGCCCTTGGGGTGCTGCATCTCGACGGATTCGGCAGACGCCATGTTCTCGTTTTACCGGCACTGGACACGAGCTGCGTTAATTAAAGAATACAAATCCTGCGGGAAGGAAGTCTGGGATTCGAAACATCGAAGAAGGGGGGAACTGCAGTGTAAAAAGCCTTTGGTACTCTGGGTAACACCGTAACACAACAGGGTATGTATATGCCAAGGAGGACTAAACGATCTGGCCTGGAAGCTAAGATGCACCTCCCTCGCGCCATTCCGACTTTAGCTGCTCGGTACGTTGTGCGATGCGACCCTGAGACATCGGGGCTCCAGTGATGGTCGGGTATCTGGAGGGTCCTGTTGGTGTGATCAACATCTGCTGCGCGGGAAATCGCGAGATGGCGAGCGAACCTTTTGAGACACCCGGCCATCTTGGTGAATTCCCAATCGCCGCTGGCAGGGGCAACTGTTTTCGCCACGGTACTGTGATTCGATGCGGTTCGGGAGCGTGGGGGAGAAGTTGCAGTGTTTCGGGGAGTCTATGAGAAAAGAAACCCTTGCATCGTAAGTCCGAGGCCACGAATGGCGCGTCCCGAGTTTCTTATTCGCCTTTGCTAGTGCGAAAAAAGGGACCCACGACTGCAGATGATTAGATAGTAGTCTACTGAAACTGGATTCGACGAAAACAAACAGAGAGCATGCTGTCTTAGTTGGCGGGCTTCTTCGCCGTCAAGGTTCGAGTTGCCGACTTCTTTTGATTGATGTCGGACATAAAGCATAGGTTCTTCTGAGTTTGTGATTGCTCTTGGATATTATGAGTTCCTCTTCTCAGGTGAGCCTGCGTGATGGAATCCAGAGAAGGATTATGGAAGAAGAGTTTTAGGCTTGCTTGGCCTTTGCTGCAGCTGAAATGCTTTGTAGAAGGTAGACGGCCCTCAACATACGCCAACCGTTGCGACTAGATCGATGAGAAGCGGATGAGTTGATATGAGTGGAGGCGCATTTCCGTAAGGACGTAGTTTCGAATGGACTATAAAAGTGCTGCCGATTCTAATCTCACACATTCTGTGAGACAGCCAGGAAGTGTCATGACTCTCTGCACACATGACAAGCAAGAAAGGTGGCCAAGAGCGTACGAGTTCATGATTTTACAATGATGATATTTGAATCTTTATGTCTAGAATTTTGAGTGTTTATCTATGGCCCCCCAGTAAATCTCTACTAAAGCCTCCAGGGTGCAGGACGTCGTGGACATGCCTTTCAAGCCATTACCGTCGTCTCATATTTCAGACCGGCTCGTCATCGTAGTATCATCGTGCATGTTGTCGACAAATTATCAGTTTCTCGAACATGCACGAAGCACATTTGGCGACTAGTAGCCGTCGTTGCGGCGGGGAATGTAGGACTGAATGTCGGAAACGCAGACATTCGTCGCGTTGGTAGCAAGCTCCTTGCACTCAGTGTCGGTGTACAGCTCGACTATGGGTGGTGAACACGAGTCAGTGATTCATCCGGCAACACCGGGTCCATCAAGGATCACTCACAGCTGAAGATTGGCGTCAGACCGCTGGCAGAAAATCTCTTGTAGGTGCTGTTGTCGAGGCCAATGGGGATGAGATGGCATGAGTCGATATAGTCCGGGGGAATGGCGAGAGAGTGGCCGCCTTCGGTCTGAAGGGGCGTGCCGGTGCAGTCGGCGTTAGGGTCGTAGAACATCTTGATGTTACCGATGATCGGGGTAGCGCTGGCGGTCGCAGCCAGCGCCAGGAGGCCATGAGCGAAAGTTGTGAGCTGCATCTTGGTTGTCTATGTGATTGGGATGTTGATAGAGTCTTCGTTGGCGTGTTTATGTTGTTGACGGAGACGGGTTCGATCACCCTTTTTAAGGCCTGGAGTGTGAGGTCATGCCTCTGGGGACGCCGGTTGTTATTGTGGAACCCAGTTCAAATACGAGGACAGTGGAGAATACTTGGCACGATTTTTAATCTATATATGGATACTAACTCCTGTAAACAAGGATATCTTGCTTCCGATTGGCAGACGAGTCAACTTAAGTTGCGTTGCTTTGTTGGTTGTCTCCCGCTGGGTTCAGGGTGATAGTAGGTCGTAACTCGTCTAGCGCACCGTTGAGCTATTTCGCACCTGTTGGTGAACAAGGAGAACTTCAACTTCTCACAAGTTTTACTACCTTAATCAGCTATGATGGCAACTACAGAGCAAGGGCCTGCTGAGGTGAACGTCGAATCTTTGCTGAACTGTTGGACTATTGCAGAATCATAGACGACCGCTTTATTTTTTTGGTGGGAATGCGTTGTGTTTCTTCGCTAACTACTCCTGGGACACGCCCCATTTACAGAGCCTTAATTTAGGAATTGCTCATAAAATTACTTTTTCCTGTGGCATATACAGTTGAAGCGAAGAATTCAGGAACGGCAACAATTGGATGATCAGATTAGACTCCGAGCATACGTTGCAGAGACACCGACGAGTGTTACTCAATATGAAGAAGCCTGTAATTCTAAGGGGCGAGAGAGTAGCCCCAACGCATGATAAATATATCAGATTCTCCGAGTGCCATCACAAGTGTATGCCGTCTTCGTTTCATGTGCATCCGCTGAAGATGCACTTTGTTCAAGACACCCCTGTTCGCGACTTTCCAACAGTCGGTTCTTTCTAGAAATCAGCAGCTGCTCGATGGCCGGCTCGGCTTAGCTGGTTACTCACGGTTCGGAGAGAATACATGTTCTGTTTCTCTTTTCGATGATGTCCAGAAGATGGGTACCAATGGCCCGAGGACTAGACCCAGATTATTTCGCACTGACATGAGCTGCTGATAGGAAGAGCTGTGCTTCATGTATTTGAAATATTGCCCCAGAGCCAAGCTTCTTGACTGCGACGTGCGATGACTGGAACTTGCGGACACGGTGGAGAGGCGGCGTCGCAGAAGGAGCTGGAATTGCAGAAACATCCCAACCAGCCACGAGAGTGTCGATCTCACCAGAAGCGTTTTGAACGGAGATCATCTTGTGCTGACATAGGTTGTCAAAATAGACAATGGGGGAGCCAGCATTCAAGAT
This sequence comes from Colletotrichum euphorbiae, assembly GCA_037178605.1. Classification (NCBI taxonomy): domain Eukaryota; kingdom Fungi; phylum Ascomycota; class Sordariomycetes; order Glomerellales; family Glomerellaceae; genus Colletotrichum; species Colletotrichum euphorbiae. The sequence continues at coordinate 42,838 of JAXCEF010000163.1, forward strand.
TTTGACCTCGACTTCGCGCGACATGCTTCAGTTGCACTTGATTAAGTGCGAGAAACCACGTCTGGTGGTCAGGAAATCAATTCGGACACGATCTTTTGAGAAATAGTTGACAAAAATTGGCTTGAATGACTCGAATGATATACAAATCCCCATCTACATTTCCTTGTGTAGGAATCTTACAAGTGATAGTGGAAATCCAGCTCCCGGTCACCAGTCTTGACCTTCCGCCTGTCCTCAATCTCTCCGTTGGCTATCTTCCTCTTCATGTTGTTAAGGTGGCGGATGTACAGCCACTTGGAAATGATCAGTAATTGAGACACGCCCAACGCACCGACCGAGAAGGCGTTGCCCAACAAGTACGGCGCCGTGCGGTAGATCTGTCCTGCCACGATACCCGCAGTGTTACCGATAGCCTGTTGCATACCAATCGCTGTGGCACGACGGTAGTGAGGCGCCATATTGACATTGAGCCACGTCAAATTCAGACCAGGGCCGTTGTAAACCGCTACAGCACAGAAGAAGGTACCGAAGAACTTAACGCCGTTGCTCGTGGGGCACATGATGAGGATGTAGCCGACGATGCCAGGAATATTCGCTAAGAGAACGAACGGTCCACGTATACACAAGCGATCCGAAAGAAAGGCAACGCAGAGGAATGCGATGCCGCCGAAGATATAGACCGGGATGCTAAGGTACTGGGCTTCGATGCTAGTGTAGCCCATGCTGACGATGATTGAAGGCAGAAAGGTGCTGAAGCCGTAAAGGAGGATGTCTTGGCAGAATTGAATGAGACCGCTGTTGCCATGTTATTAGCAGGAGGCTGTGCCAAAACGTTTTGTGAGGTTTCTCGTACCTGAGATACAGCTTCGGGTCCATCGCTGCGATTTTGATTTCCTCCCAACTGAACTCCTCGCTACCCATGTACTGGGCCCGCTGCGCTGCGCGAACCTTCATCATCTGCTTCTCTTCCGGGGTCAAAAAGTACGCCTGGCCAGGATCATTCGGCAGCCCGAACCAGATGATGGGTGCGATGAAAATACTGAAGATTCCCTCGATGATGAATACCCATCTCCAGCCTGCATAACCACCAATGCCATCCATCTTCAGGATGGAGTACGCAAGCAAACCGCCAAACGCGCCCGCAACAGCCGAGCAGACGAACAAGTACGATACTCTCTTCGCCTGTTCCTCTCGCTTGTAGACCATCGTCAGATAGAGATTCAACGTCGGAAAGAGTCCACTTTCACAGCAGCCCAAAATAAGTCGCACAGCGTACAACCCTCCAATGTTGGTGATGAAGCCCGAGAAGATGGTAGCCAAGGACCACGCAATGCACAAGCCCGTGAGCAAAGCCCGCGGGGTCAGCTTCTTCATCAGGATAGTCCAGGGAGGCTCGAAGACGACGTAGGTCGCGTAAAAAATGGAAATCGCTGTCGAGAACTCTTGTGTCGAGGCATTGATGTCTTCAGGCATGCCGGCGACTTTGACGTTGCCAATGTTGCTTCGGTCGAGGAAGCAGGTAAGGTAGACCAACCTGTATGAAGTCAGCAAAGTCCGTGATGATCGGAAGTGGTAGATAAATGATCGGCGTCTTACATGATAATAGGAACGAAAGCTGCATCAAGCTTAAAGAGAAGCTTCTTTTCCGCCGCGGGATCAATGGACTCGAGCGCTGAGGTGCCGACGTTGGACTCGACACGTTCGACATCGCTTCCATAGACCTTCTCCGCGGAGTCTGTCACGCCGCCGGAGGCATCGACGGCCGTTGAAATCGTCGTCATCGTATACTCCGTCTTCTGTGAGAGTACGACTTCAATGGACCTTCTGTGAGAGAGGTACAAGGGTAATTGACGGGAATGCCAACTTCAATTAAGCGTAACTGGTCAAAATAAAGTTGACCTCGCTCCCACCAAGGGAGTCGTGCGTGATTTAAGGTTGGATCATCGGGGAATGTTGACTTTATCTTCCCACCAACAGTGCTATGTACCGGAGATAGACATGACGGATAACGTTGTAGTAATCCTAGCTGAGCCCCGTTCCCAGGCACGGATGCTTCGTATCGTATGGTGACATGGAGGGGGGATTTTGCGGAGAGCGTTCTTAGCCTGATACTGAACGCGCCATATCAGACGGCAGTGTCTCTCTTGGGAAGATCGGAGGTCCTCACCGACACCCCTGATGTGCGGGGGAATCCTCCCCACGTCGTGGCCTCCACCGTGTTAAGGTGGCGCTGATAGCGCATCCCCACTGCCCGGCTTCGGGGTGCCTCCCCTATCATGCTTTGAGGGGCGGTTGCATTGGCGAGTAATTGATGGAAAGGGTCCTCCTGACTTCGGGGTTTGTTTGGTGGTCTTGAGCGACGCTTTGTGCTCGCAAGGGATACAATGCCGCGGAAAACTGGGCAAGATTGGCGTTCTATAGCTTGGCTCTTTTCACACCCATCCAATTGCTGGCTTCTATTCCAGCCACCGGATATGATGCCGGGGTGACAAACCTGGACGAGTTGTCCGAGATCACGGAGTTCGACGCCTATTCTTTTCACCCAAGGCTCCAGCTCGCCCAATGAGTCCTGCAGTAGAGGACTTTCAGACCCCTGAAAAATGGTCAGACTTCTGATCAGCATCAACGATAAGGTGTACCCGCAAGAGCATGTTCGTGACAGTGGCGGACGACAAAGATATAATCAATCGCCATTAAACATCCATTCTATCATCGGCTTGAGTCATGCCAGCCGCCTGCGTCCACTGTGACCAGTCGAAACTTGCATCCATGACTGGATCGGCGAATCCTTCCTCCCAAAGACCAAAGTCCATTACCGTGCTGACGCTCTCGTCGTAGAAAGGCTCGCCTAAAGAGCTGTTGTCAACGACGGGGAATGTGACCCGCTCTCCTGTGATATTTTGACCCAGAGGATATCGCATGGCTAAAAGATTGCCTTGCCCATCTCCCGCACTGACTGGAAGCATTGTCACATACGGCGGAATAAGTCTGGCAGGCATCAGTGATTCGGTCGGCGAGAGATTCGTTGGCAATGGCGCTAGCGGCTCAAGTTGAGCATTGGTTTCGGACATGACGGCCGAACGCAAGTTGGCTAGAAGTTCGTATCGGGCACCCATATAACTGTTCCCACGTTCACCCATGCCTCGCAGGAGATCAAGCCCGGCGTTCATGGCCAGGATGTTGGAAGAGATGGTGGGGAATGCGACGCAAGCCATGACGAGCACTATCGACGCCGAGAATACGTGCTCCCCATCCATGTAGCCGTACGTCGCTGCGAACCATTTATCAGCATGACTATCGTATCAAGGGGAAGGAGGTTGAAGGGTCTTACCAACGAGATCTCTCTGCGCTGCAACGGTCATCATATTGATGGTGTCCTGAGCAGCACCAATACACATGTCAACGACTCTAACCGTTGTTTGTGACAATCCTTCTTTCCAGTCTCGTTCCTTTTCGCTGTGGTCATTAGTTGCCCGGATTCTCTGCAAGCGCTTTTGTACTACATAAAAGAGGAGTGGCCTTGCAGTCATGTTGATACACTGATAGTAGTGGGCAAACGTGCTCACGCTCTCACGACTGATGCTGAGCCGAGCTGGGTCGAAACGCAAGTCATCTGGCAATTCCTGGTTCCACTTAGAAAGGCCCAGAATTATGCCTTGCACAGAAGCCATTAACCGTTTACCAGACTTTGGTGCCGTCTTGCTCGTCTTGCGATAGATAGTATTGTGAATTTCGCCGAGTATCCGGGAGAGTTCGGTGTAATGCCTGAGAACCACCGCAGGACAGTAATCTGCCTCTCTGGATAGTCTCGACGGTAGGTCCACGCCGATATCCTCATCTTGTATTGTGATTGGGTTCCCTGACTTGACCGATAAGATGCGGTCTAGGCTGTAGACCGACCACCAAACTCGTCGCCTATGCTCACGTGTCTCGTCGTCAATTGACTCTGGGTTCGTGCCCGGGCCTTGCAGACATGCAGGCGCCGAGCTGTAGCCAACTTCATGGTGAAGTCCCAGCGAGATGGCCATACGCAGAGCCATTCCGATGTACAAAAATGCAGCATCGCGGCGGTTCATGTTCTGCATGAAATATCCGATGAGCGCTAGAGTCTCGACACACAGAATTGACCCCTCCTCATGCGTATCTGGAAGCAAGTTGAGCGCATGTGTAAAGTAGTCAAACCCAGGAGGCCCTCTAAAATCTACCCACTGATTGACGGAGTAGAGTTGGCCAAACGCTAAGATGATCAGAACCTTTGCATAAGAGAGGCAGGCTTCTTTGTCGGATGGTTCTGGTGGCCCTCGATATGCCTCCACTAACAGCTGATCGAACGTCTCCTTCGGATCAGTGAAGGAGAAGATTGTGCCGATGTAAGTGTATTGTGCAGCAAACAGGCGACGGGCAATGTCGATCGGTGGTAGACGTACACGGCTTCGTGCCTTTTCTCGCCGTGATGGTAGGGCGCTCGGTTCGAAGAAGTTTGGATTGGCGTCCAGGCTCCCGTCATCGCCGTAGAAGCCAGAAAGCTGTCTTACGCTCCGTAGAAAGTTGTCGGAAGATCCAGGGCCTTTGAAACCTACGGGCCGTCAATGACATGAGAGAGAGCAAGTATGGGGATAATGCCTACTTGTAGATGGTTTATGGACGCTGAGCTGATTGAAAGGTTCAAGTAAAGGATGTGCATCTTCGAAGTCCTCATAATTCTCTTCTGTCGAGGTCCGATGAGGCCTCGCACTGGAGGTCGTCTGTGGTTGAACATTTTGAGACTTGCGAAGATCTGGCTGCGATGTGAGATTCAAATATCAGATGTGGCGAAGCCTGAACCATGGACCTACTGTCGTAAGCTTTCGCCTTGGCTTCTATTTCTCTCAGATAACTACCCAAACAGTCAGTCAAGTCACTTTGATCGATAATTGCAGACTCAGTCGCCTAAGACCTCACGATTCTGTTATCGTAATTTTCCTCGTTCCTTCGTATGTGCAGTTCAAGCCACTGTCACGGCACCTTGAGCACGTCGGCTTTTGTTTTGAGCAATACGAGCGTCGTTGTCGGCAATGGAGGCAACTAAGACCATATCATGAGAAGAGGAGCCTTGGCAGGTCAATTATCATAGCGGCGCTTACGCTACTGGCCTAGTGTTTGCATTATCACCAGACTGAGTTGGAGATGCAGACATAGTCGCCATATTGACGAGATGTATTGGCGATGCCTCGTCTCTCACGTCGTCATTGCAGCAGTGGGGATGGGCCTCTCCCATGACAAGCGCGATGTCTGAAGTTAGCTGCGAGCGGGTCTGCAGTGTTCTTGAATATGGATTCTTTGGCACCTTTGGCACCTTTGGCACAAAGAATTCCTCACTGTCTGGGGTCAACGCGGGGAAGGTACGATCCTCAGGACCCTGTATAGTTGGTAATTGCCTTGCATGCTCATGCGTGCTCATTGTCGCGTCTCAGTTGTCCTCAACGATTGGGGACACTGGGGTGAATTTCCCGAGTTCCCCTACCCTACCAAATTGACATATGAAGCAGCTTTTGCCGATGCACAGACCAGCAGAGGTCCCACTCCGGGCGGACAGAACCTTGAGCACCTCAGCCGTTATCACGCGGTCCGGGGATGATCCGGGACCTCTATGACCAATCATGGACCACCGATATGACGATTCGGACGGGGACCCACTCCGACGGCTACCTTACTATGTACACTCGGGTGATTTCCCCGTCTGACAAGCAATTTTCCAATCCGTCGAAGCCTTCGCATATCTCGCAATTCCACTGAAGCAGACGCCATCATCATGTCTTATCATGTATCGGGACTTTCTCCTATTCTCATTCGTAGAATGACTGATCGGGGACCCACTCCGCAAGTTTCCCGAGCCAACGCTCTGCTTGGCCACCCCTCCCCACGCCGATGACCTCCGATTCAATGGCCGGTACGGTGTCGCATGGCTGATGCTAAGAAACGTGAAGCACTCCAGCCTCCGCTGCTTTGGCTCCAATGAGTGTTATTCCGATACGGAGCCATATCAACGGCGCATTTGCTGGGGATTGCAGTATCGTCCAAGGGCGCATCTGTGGCTTGATCGCTGCGTCTTTCCGAAACCCCATTTTGCCGACCCTGCCGGCAAATTATTACGCTATCACGACATGCTCTCAAAGGCTCACCTTAAAGACTACTGACTGATAAACCTTCCATGGCCGATTTCCTCTTTGCAAGTGCATCGTGTCTCATTCACTCGTGTCGTGGCCTGAACTTCTCTGATACCCCTGCCACAATTTCTTTCTCTTAAACGGTTTTGTTTTTTCGGCTTCGCAATATCCGACCTTAGACATTCGTCATGACCGTCCAGTCGCATCGTATTCGGATTTCTATCGACAGAGGTGGCACTTTCACCGATGTCCACGCCGCCATTCCCGACAGACCAGACATAATCCTCAAGCTTTTGTCTGTCGATCCCGCCAACTACCATGATGCTCCGACGGAAGGTATCCGGAGAATACTGGAAATGGTCACCGAAGAGACCCTGCCCAGAGGACAACTCCTCGACCTGTTCCACGTCGAGTCCATTCGCATGGGCACGACGGTGGCTACAAATGCCCTGCTCGAGAGGAAAGGAGAGCGCGTGGCCCTCATCACCACCAAGGGATTTCGCGACTTATTAGCGATCGGAAATCAGTCCAGGCCAAATATTTTTGACCTCTCAGTTTCGCGGCCAGAGGTTCTTTTCGACGAAGTAGTCGAAGTCGACGAGCGCATCACCATGGAGGACTACACGGAAGACCCAGCCTCTGTCAAGACCACTCCCACACCCGAAGATCAGGAGTTGTTGAATGCCATCACTGGAGAGACCATCAGAGTTCTGAAGAGGCCAGATCTGGCGGAAATCAAGACCCAGCTCGAGAAGGTCCGGGAGAAGGGTTTCCGCTCTATCGCAATCGTGTTTATCCACTCCTACGCCTACCCGGACCATGAGCTTTTGGTCGGAAAGGTGGCTCTCGAGATGGGCTTCTCGGTAACGCTGTCATCAGAGGTACAGCCTATGATCAACGTTGTCCCCCGTGGCACGTCTGCCGTGGCCGATGCCTACCTCACCCCCGTCATCCGGCAGTACGTCGACTCGATCTCGGCGAACTTCAAGGGCGGCTTCGCCGCGGCCGCCACTCGTATCGAGTTCATGCAGTCAGACGGCGGTCTGGTGGATTACCGAAAGTTCAGTGGCTTGAAAGCCATTCTATCTGGACCTGCCGGCGGTGTTGTTGGCTATGCACAAACGTCGTGGGACGAAGAGGAGCGCCGGCCTGTTATTGGTTTCGATATGGGAGGTACCTCAACCGATGTGTCTCGCTACGCTGGCGTCTACGACCATGTCTTCGAAACCACCACTGCCGGCATCGCTATCCAGTCACCCCAGCTCGATATTCACACCGTCGCTGCTGGCGGTGGCTCCATCCTGACCTGGAGGAATGGTCTCTTCAATGTTGGTCCGGAATCTGCTTCCGCCCACCCGGGTCCAGCCTGTTATCGCAAGGGCGGTCCGCTGACGGTGACGGATGCCAACCTTTTCCTTGGTAGACTCCTTCCGGAATACTTCCCCAAGGTCTTTGGCCCCAAAGAGAACGAGCCTCTGAATCGCGAAGTCACCGCCGCCAAGTTCCTCGAGCTAGCAAGCGAGATCAACAAGGACCGTGAGGCTTCTAATCTCTCCCTCCTATCGCCTGAAGAGGTTGCTCTGGGCTTCTTGAAGGTCGCTGACGAGGGAATGGCCAGCCCCATCCGTGCTCTCACCGAGGCACGTGGTTTCGAGGCTGGAGTGCATCATCTGGCTTGCTTCGGTGGTGCCGGTGGTCAACATGCCTGTTCTGTTGCCACTGTGTTGGGAATCTCTCGCATTATCATCCACAAGTACTCCTCCATCCTGTCAGCATATGGCATGTCGCTGGCCGACGTCGTCCACGAGATTCAGCGTCCGTCTGCCATCACATACTCCGACGAAAACGCTGTCAGCATCAGGGCACAGCTCGAGGAGCTCTCCTCGCAAGCGACCCTTGAGCTGGTAAAGCAAGGCTTTGCCGAAGACCGCATCACCCATGACGCCTACCTCAACATGAGATATGCTGGATCCAGCAGCTCTCTCATGATCTTGAAGGGTGCGGACTGGAACTTCAAGACCGAGTTTGAAGACGCGCACCGCCGCGGCTTCGGGTTCCACTTCCCCGAGAAGGCCATCATCGTCGATGATATCCGCATCCGAGCCACCGGCGTCGCTCGCGCCAAGATAGAGAAGAGTCCCTTCGCCCAGATGAAGACTGTTGAAGGCTCGAATGCCGCCACACCGAGCCCTAGCGGCACCAACCGGGTCTACTTTGAGGGCCAGGGCCACTTGGACACCCCCATCTATGAACTCCAGACCATTCCCGTTGGCGCTCGCATCAACGGCCCGGCTCTGATCATCGACAACACCCAGACGATCCTGGTCACGCCGTCATCAACGGCTACTGTCCTTGACAGTTACGTTGTTATTGACCGTGCCCCGAAAGAGGCAGCTGCCAAGACCAACGGCGAACAGGAACAATTCAGTCCCGTCCAATTGACCGTTTTCGGCCACCGCTTCATGTCGATCGCCGAACAGATGGGTCGCACCCTGCAGAAGACCGCCGTATCCACGAACATCAAGGAGCGTCTCGATTTCTCCTGTGCCATCTTCAGCCCCGATGGCGGTCTTGTTGCTAACGCTCCCCACGTTCCTGTGCATCTCGGCTCCATGCAATTCGCGGTTCGCTATCAACATAATCTCTGGAACGGTAAACTGAAGGATGGCGACGTCCTGGTCTCGAACCACCCGTCTTGCGGGGGCACCCATCTTCCTGACATCACTGTCATTACTCCCGTCTTTGAGGGCGATGAAATAGCATTTTACGTTGCCTCACGAGGACACCATGCGGATATTGGTGGCATCCTCCCTGGATCCATGCCACCCACGTCATCCGCTCTTTGGCAAGAGGGCGCGGCGATTGAGTCGACCAAGCTGGTTAGCGAGGGCCGTTTCGACGAGGACGAGGTCCGTCGCTTGCTGCTCGAGGAACCTGCCCAGTACGATGGCTGTTCCGGCACCCGAAGACTGCAAGACAACCTGTCAGATCTGAAGGCGCAAATTGCTGCAAATGCTAAGGGTATCTCTTTGATTAAGGCCCTCATAGCAGAGAATGATCTCCCAACCGTGCATCGTTACATGTACGCGATTCAACACACTGCTGAGCACGCCGTACGCGAGCTGATGCGATCAACTCTCACCAAGTTCGGCTCCGAGCCTCTTGTTGCCGTTGATTACATGGATGACGGCACCCCCATCTCCCTCAAGATCACAATCTCTACCGACGGCTGCGCAACGTTTGACTTCACCGGCACCGGCCCGCAAGTCCTAGGCAACACCAATGCCCCGATTGCTATCACTCACTCCGCTATCATTTACTGCCTGCGAGGTCTCCTTTCGTCGCAAGTTCCTCTCAACCAAGGCTGCCTGGCACCTATCAATATTGTGATTCCCGAAGGCAGCATCCTCAACCCCGGCGCCGGTCTTGCTGTCGTCGGCGGCAATGTGTTGACCTCGCAGCGCATCACCGACGTCGTCCTCAGGGCCTTCCGCGCCTCGGCCGCCAGCCAGGGCTGCTGCAACAACCTCACGTTCGGCACCGGCGGCAAAGACCCCGTGACGGGCAAACACACAGACGGGTTCGGCTACTACGAGACGATTGCTGGAGGCGCCGGCGCAGGACCCACCTGGATCGGCCAGAGCGGCGTGCACACCCACATGACCAACACCCGCATTACCGATCCCGAGGTCTTTGAGAAGCGGTACCCATGCATTCTGAGAAGATTTCAGCTGCGTGAGAACTCGGGCGGCAAGGGCCGTAACAGAGGCGGCGACGGAACCATTCGAGAGATTGAGTTCCGTGTGCCGGTGCAGTGCTCCATTCTGAGCGAGCGCAGGAGTCGTCGGCCGTATGGCATGGAGGGCGGCGGTGACGGTGAGGCTGGCGTCAACTTGGTGATTGTCAGAGATGACATGAAGAATGGGGAGGAGAGGACTGTCAACCTCGGGGCCAAGGCGACAACTAAGCTCCGCGCGGGCGAGAGGGTGATTATCCAGTCACCCGGTGGAGGTGCTTGGGGCGCGCCTGTCGAGGCAAACTGATGATATGAAAAAGCATTGACGCATAGATGGGAGATACCACTGTCAACTGATTTGAATTCCTCAATTGATTAGGCCGTGTGGTGGTGTTCGAGGCAAGGTTCACATGCCACGTGGTGATGCTTGCTGCCTTGCCGTTCGCCTTTGATGGAGCTTCGTCAGCTCCAGGGAAGAGTACGATCCGAGATCTCACCTGAGACCATCAAACAAAACCAATACCTCGCGTTCACATGGAAATAAGACATATTCCGCAAGGATTGCGCCCTAGTATTTCGGTTTCACGTCGGCTCATAAGGACGATCACTTCCGCTGTCGTCTTGAGGTTACCGCATCCGGCACTCCCAACCGCAGCTATGCCTTCTAAGGGGTGCGGCAACATATTGGCGTTTAGTCGTACCACTCCGGCGAATTTCACATGCAATCAGCGCCTCTTGGCTTTCATACAGCTGGTCATACGGGCTTTCGCCGATGAAAGACTTGCTGCGTAGGCAAGCTTCTCCTTGCGAATGTGGATAGTCACGATACGATGAGAGTCTGAGCATCTCAATCGGAATAAATGCCGAACCATCTGCAAGTAGAATTATATGTAAAATACCCATAGTTATACACCCAACAGGTACACGTAAGATCCCAAACCTTCGAAAGAAGCGAAGCCGATGTTCATCAAGTCGTGAATTTTCTCATCTCCCGTCCTGGAAGCTCATCATCCCGCCTTCGTAACTTCCGTCGTTGTCTTCCCCATCATGTAGGCGCCAAAGATGCGTGTCTCCGGCTGCTGCTGCTGCTGTTGTTGCTGCTGCACTTCCGGCTCGAACAGTTTATCGGTGTCTGGGGTGGGTGAAGGTTGCGAGTACGAGAATGATGTCCCGGCGCACTGCGCTAGTTCGAGGTCGTCGTCGTCTCGGGCGAACTCCTCCGTCGTGACTTCTACCTTGACCTCATGCGTAACAAAGATCTTGCCCATTCCGACCATAATGACGGGCCAGAAAACGGGGAGAGAAGCGCATATCGCCGCCATGTCGATTTCGAGAATGGTGAGAACTATCGGAAGCGATGCGTACCATGTCGGGTCGAGTGTCGGGTACGTTCCGGCACGCGAGCGGATGAGCGCAACGAGACGCCAGGCGGACAGCATCAAAACCACACTCCCCAGCAGGAACAACATCAGGACACCCTTCCGCGATCGCTTGTTGGCATCTTTGTTGAAGTATAGCGGGAGCGGAATGGCGAAGATGATGAAATCGAGGAGCATGTTACTCGTGGCATAGCTCTCGTACGTTCTGACCAATTCCTCCGCTGTTTGAGTCCCAAATCCCCATCGCCCAATAGTCGGTTGGTGCCAGTCCCAATAGGCGCGGACGGGTAGGCATGGAACCCAAGCGAGAAACATGAAAGCGGAACCCCACATGGAGGTGATGACTATCATGATGATGGTGATGAGTCGTGACTTAGAACCTTTTTCGAAGGTTCGAAGGTATTGGAGAAGAATGGCAAGTTTGATGAAGCTTGTCGACATTGGTAGCGTCCCGTTGCATATGTAAAATATCTGTGGCTCGGTTAGAATCATACGGAAGACAGGCTCTGGCTAATGTGGACTTACCTTTAGATACGTCTCAAAATTCAGGCCCAAGGCTTCGAACATTAGTAAATGTTCTCCCAGACCATAATCTGTAGCTATTTTGTATGTAAGTAGTCGACCGAAGTGCCAAAGCCAGAATGACACTTACCAATGCAGGTACCAATGCTACCTATCGATAACGAGATCTTCAGAAGGAGGTTAGATGGCTTCAGTAATTAACTTATTGGCCAAAATAACTTACAACTACGAGGACAATAAAGAAATCATCCCATCCTGCCGCCTTCACGACACAAAGTCGGCACCATAACCTTAACATTGCGCATAGGAATGTCACAATCTGCGTGAGTTCCCCAAATCAGCGTCTGTTGACCGCGGAGCCGTGCGACCGCGGAGCTCACCAGGAATGAGATGACGACGCCGAGAATCACCGCCTTGTTGTTCAACGCAGGCCTGGGATCATTGAGGTTGTTGTACTTTCCGAGCAGCTCGGGAAAGGTCGTCATGTTGCTAGAGTCCCCACCGAGGGAAGTAGGCGACTGGAATGGTTAATACCACTTTTCATGCATATCAGTTTTTGCTGTCTTGTGAAAGGCTAGTCGAACCTGGGGGAAAAAACAACAAAGTTTGAGACGCAAGAAAGTGAGGGAAACGACTGGAGCAGAGGAAATTGGCGAGGGCGGATGTGCGAAGGCTCCGGGCCTTATGCAATCATGATCATGGTAACAGCCGGACGTGGCTAGGTAGATCAGAGGACCGGGGATTAGCAAGGCGCTTTCAACATTGAAATCGCGGCCGCCGGAGGCGTGCTTGTGGGTTGTACAAGCGTTGAACGTTTCTCGGCCGGCAAAAATGATTCACACCAAGACAATAGCCTGCCCGGGCGTTTGTATGTATCCCCCCTTGACGTCTTGCCCGCCCCACGAATTGCCAGTTAGGAGCAATATTCTCCGTCTCGTAAGTGTGGCTGCGATTGGATGGACCGCTGCATCTACAAACAACTCTGGAATATTATTTCTTTCGAGTTGATGTCCTCGTCAACACTATCAGAAGCAATGTCGCGCCGTCATCGTCCAAGTGCAGTCCAAGAACTCATTACTCGGCAAACACTGGACTTCTCCGTATTGCTGCCGTCCCCGCGACTATCAGCAAACTGACATTGCGACGGGCGCTCAACACTCCCGCGTTGAAGCCAAGTTCCCTGTGGAACCCGAAGAACCAGTTTATCCCCTATCTTCTCGTGCTGTTGCCGGGTGGGGAGATGAAGACCACTGCCTCGTCTGCCACTGGAAAAAATGTGGCTTGCCCTAAGGCTTTGGTCGGCTGCGAAGAACTGGAGTGGATGTTCGACGCATGCGGGATGGATGTCGCGGATGGGCATTACGAACAGCCGGGTTAGGATAAGAACGTGTCTTGCCCACCTGGAACATCCAAGGGTCCACGTCCTCCTCGGTCAAAGCGAGAAGGGTTTCTTCATGCCCGTAGAGCAAGCGCGACACGATCTCTTGTTCTTCAGCAGCGGCTGAGAAAGTTGCTGAGGTTCTGGAAGCTTGAACGGGAGATGCCGTCAGCTGCTGATCTCGACGTTTTCGGCTGACCTGCTTTTTTCCAAACCTCTCTTGCAGTTTGTGGCTGGAACCGCTGATGGTCCAGATGGTGTTCGGATGCGCGCAGTGGCCTGATTCATCTTTTTACTATGTGAGCCATCCTGAACGTCATTGTCCACCTATCGCTTCTGGGCAAAGTCTTGTCTGCCGTCCATATCGCTCTACTCGTCGCCTTGACAACCGTCTCAATTGTTTTGGTCTTCCCTTCCAATAATTAGGTAGCGCCCACCCCCCGGACGCTTCAGAGTCTCCCTGACTGCTCGCTTCTGATACCTGGTCCTTCGCTTAGTACATCTTGGCAGTGTTGATGGGTGTTTGATGACAGGTGAATTAGGTCCATGTAAGTCATGTTTTGACGCTTCTCTCACAGCTCTTGAAACGGACATGATGGGTTCAAGGATCCGGTCAAGCTCCCGTCGTCTGGAATGCAACTCCCCGGACGCCACATGATTTCGTCAAGAATGCTAGTCTGACCAATTTTGCATTTCGTCACGAGCTGGAAAATTGTAGCTGGCGCTCGAACCCGATAGCTCGGTGCCACACGTGCATTCGTCTGCGCTCCATCTCGATCGGGAAAAGGGCTCGTTTATTGGCTTGGATTCGGTTCAGTTGTATTCGATCATAGTCTCGTCTATACGTGGCTCATTCCTCCAGTCCATGCAAGTCATTTCCCGGCCAGATGGGCGCTCTAGCGGATTTCTCCATTGCGTCGTGTACCATGCTTGCCTCCCGGTTCATGATGTGCCCTACCGTCTAATAAACCAAGTAATCCGCAAATCATGCGGTGCCTCCGCTTCACCCGCAAGACGAATTTATACGTGATGGTTTAAAATATAATTTGCGAGACCATTAGGTGGACGCCGCAAGCTCCTCCTCGAGCTCGTTCAGCTCGTTCATCAAGCTGTGCACAACCTTCCGTTGGTCCTCACTGGCAGGGAGGTATGGCCTGCGGGGCTCGAACAGCTTTTCCTTGCCCACCAGACCGGCCCTCGGCGCCGTGAACACGGATGCGGCGTACTTGATGGTCGCAATACCAGCCTTTGTAGCCTGCTCGGCGAGAGCAGCCTTTTGGTGCAGAGCCAATGCCTCCTTGTCCTTGCCCTCGGCATGCAGCTTGTAAATCTTGGTCGTGACGCGGGGAAAGACGTTGGCAAAGGCAGCGATGCAGCCGGCGCTGCCAACGGTGAGACCGCCTAGGAGGAAATCAGATTGGCCGCCGTAGGTCGAGAACTTCTCAGGGGGAAGCTCCGCGGACAAACGGACGATCTTGGCGACGGCACCGCAGGTGAGTTTTACACCGACGATGTTGTCGTACTTCTTGGCGTACTTTGCGATTTGGTCACTTTGCAAGTCGATGCCGTTGCAAACGATGGGGAAGTTGTAAATGACAATAGGGAGCGGTGACTTGGTGGCGACGTCGTCAAAGAAACGGTCGATGACCGCCGGCGTGGTCTGCTTGCCGAAGTAGGCCGGAGGAAGGACGAGAGCGGAGTTGGCACCGGCCTCAGCGGCGTCGGAGAGGAGCTCGAGGACTTGCTTGGTGGAGTGTGCTCCGCACCCGGCCATGATGGGGAAATCGGGGCCGGTGGCCTGGCGAGCGGTGGCGATCAGGGCCTTGCGCTCCTCTCGCGTGAGGAGGAAGGCCTCAGCGTTGGTGCCCAGGATGACGAGACCAGCGAGGCCCGTCTTAGAGAGATAGGAGTAGTACTTTTCCTGAGCCTCGAGGTCTAGTTCATCGGTATCGGGGTTGATGAGCGTCACGGCTGGGGCCCAGACACCTTGGGGAGGAACCTTTGAGGGAGACATTGTGGATGTCTCTTTGTTTGCTGAAGGGGAGGATCTAGGTCGTTCGAATGAGGTGGGACAATAAGAAGATAACAGACAAAACACCTTGAGAAGTGCGCGTAAGCTGAGGTTGCTTTGAATTTGCGCAATGAGTTCAAGTGATCAGGCGTCTTTATCACCTCTGAATCGGGCTGGATGACCGAGGTTGTCACTGAAGTCAGTCGGGATGGTATCCGTTGGACGACAAAAGTCAGATAGCAGCAGGTTATCATCGGATATCCGCACCGGGTCTCGATCCGACTCCCCCGCATCAAGGCCGGTCTCGGCCACGCAGGGACAGGGGTATTTCCGGCCGAAGCCCGATCTTTTTCCACGGATATTACTATTACTACGGGCGGCCCCCGCCGAGTTTCCAATCAGAGTTTCAAATTGTCTGGAAGTAAGCGCATGATCTGCAGCAGCTGATCCTGCAGGGCCGGAAATTTCCCCGCTAACGGATTTCTGTAATTCTGTAAGCAACGAACACCACCAAAAATGTTCGCGATAGCGTCATGATGCCAAAAATGGCCCTGGCCAGGGATCGAACCTGGGACCTCTTCCATGCCAATTTCTGTACAGCTACCCTAAGGAAGAATCATACCGCTAGACCACCAGGGCTGATGACGATGCTCCATTGCGACGACTCGCTTGGCTGGCGGGGCTACAATCATCGCGCCATGTACTGAGAGTAGGCTGGATGCGCCGTGGGAATTGTAAGCGATCCTGGGAGTACCTGGACATCGGAGTGCGATATGTGGCCTAATCTACCCAATGACTTCAACCGCAGCCTGAAGCGAGCTGGCGACAGTCTTTTGGAGTAAGTTGAATATCGGTTTTGCTCTGACGGCACACAGGAGTTTGAGTGGGTCGGCAAGAGGCCGGCAACTCAACAGTTTCAAGGAAACAAATTCAATAACAGGACATTGGTATCCACGACTGTTGTCGTTCCTCACACATAGACTATGACTTGAAGGCGACTGGATATTCACTTTCCCTCACTATCATCTTTGCATAATCAGTCCAGCTTTCTCGACCCTTTAATAGGTCAGATCCACTCCAAGATGATGCTATCCCACAAGAAACCTTTCCATTGCGTGTATCGAGTTACCATGAAAGTCACGGAATGCTCCCCAGCCTTGGACACATCAGTGTCGATACCGTATTGAAAGAAGCGCCACTCCCCACTGATCTTTCCTGAGCGATACAGGGCAGGATCGCTCGTCAGGACGTCCTTGGTCAACGAACCATAGACTTATGCGTTGAAGTCAACATCCAAAGCCGAGCTCTGAGAGTATCCGGCCAGCGATACATTGAGAAGAGCAGTCTTGTTGTCACCGACTTCCACATCAGAAAGATCGAACTTGATCGGCCGCCTTCCGAGCGCTGATGATGCATAGTACCAGTCTGAGTCTTCAGACTTGCCAACAACGAAAGTCAAGTTCGCCGGGATATCTGCTGCCACGCCGTGCTGGTACGGCCAACCACCGTTCTTGAAACCAGTGGCTTTCTTGTCAAGCTCCCCCACTTGAAAGACGCGTTTGCTCGCAGGAATATTCCACGAGAGCTGTTCAAGATTCACTGCCTTATCCTTGACGACAGTGACGGAAGTTGGTGTAGACGTCGACGAGTTTGCCTCCATTCGACCAGGCGTAGACAGCGTAAGATCCAGTGCGTATATAATCGAAGGAGAAGTGGCCCTTGTCGTTGGTGTGAGTTTAGTAGTAGTAGTTTGTGCCTTGGATCGAAGGGCGGATCGTGATGTCTGTGTCACCGAGGAACACAGCGGCGTTCGATGCGGGACAGCCGTCGGACAGAGTAATTAAATGTTCCCTCAATCCCGCCACGAGTGTGGTATGCGGGGTCCGTGAACCAGGTGTGGGGAACATGCCTGACTTCTTCCTTAGTCTTTTGCGCGACGTCGCCATTGTTCTGCCCAACGAAGTCGGCTTGATTGCGACTCAACGTGATGCCGGGAAGCTTTCTCACTAGATACCACAGCCAAGGTCCCCAGACCTTTACCTGCCGGCTGAGTCACTTTCTTGCCAACCCGGAAGTAAGAAGTATCCCGGACAACAGTGACTTGTGCGGAGTCTCCAGTCTTTGGCTCTCTATGGACCAAGGATATTGTCAGGACTTTCGATTCTCAAATCAAATGTTGCTAGCATTTCCCTAACCGTTAGATTCTGACTTAGGTGATCGCTATCATATCGTTCAGTACAAGGGTGAATGTACCAAGACCCAGCCTCCGCACCATAGATACCGTAGGAATCACGATTCCTCACAGCGTTCGACCGGTCATATTTGGTAATGAACGACCCATCAGCCAACTGCCATGTTTCGTCCTGGACGTTGGGTGCGTTCGCATACAGCGAAAAGTCTGGCAAAGGCTCTTCCTTGACGTGCGTACGGCCGTTGGGAAAGTGCTCCGGCGCGAGTCTCCGTAGTGTCCGGAGAATTTTGATATCAGGGAGAGCCCCGGTTTACAAAGTACTGATACGCGCTACTCAATTCGTCGAAGATAACCCAGTGAAAGTCTCCCGCAGTAGCGGAGAAGTTGACGTCGGTGTAGTTTGTCCCACGAGATGCAATCGTGGCATTGGTGGAATTTAAGGTCGTTCTCGCCATCTGCAGAATGTCAGATATCAAAAGTCCAGGTTGCAAGAAATCAGGACGCGAACTGTAGCCCACATGGTGGCCACATAGTGGCCGGCGGCGGAGTGAACAAGATCTGCGCCTGGAACTCCGGAGTCCGTCCCAGAAAAGCTTGGTGGCATACAGAGTGATCGTTTCCGATTACCAAGTTCGAATCATCAATCTTCTACAAAAAGTGTCCTCTGCCAGCTCTGACGAGGGCACCAGTCAGCATCCATGTAAAGAGGCCTAAATCGCGCATGTTGTTTCCAGCAAACCTCTTCTGTCATGAGAAAATCGTCAGCGGCATGGAACAACAGGTCTATCAGAAAGTCAAGACACACGTTCATATTTCAGATATTTATACAGATGAATCACGGTAGATATGGATAAAGAATGCTGCCAGCCGAAGCTTCCTCATATTCGGAAGGAGCCAACGGTGATATCAGCTGCTGGTTTACCGCAACATTGAAACCCGGGACGAGAACGTGACTGGTCCCTCCGCAGACGGCGGTTTGAAGGAATTCCTTTCGTCTTGTGGAAAGAGTCAAGACCCCGGAGGTGTTGGAGACTGAGGCCACGGCCAGTTTCCTGGCGCACGAGATTGGGACCACTCTGTTCAACTTTATGATGCGAAGCGATCAGCAACCCGACCTGACAGTGCCCCTGGCGAGTGCTGGAGTCGAATCGCTCGTGAGCATCGAGCTGAGAAACTGGTTCAGGCAGAAGGTCGGGGTCCCCTTTACTGTGGTAGAGATCGCGGGTGCTGCCAGCGTTGCCGATCCGGGAAGGATGACGGCACAGAAGCTGGCCGAAAAACACAAGCGATAGACCGACAGTTGTTTTTGTTACAAAATGTCCTAGAACTCCAATGATGTAAACGAATTCGAGCTGGGTATGTTTATTAAATTAGTGATTATGTACGAAGTGTCTGCAATGGCTACTATGGCGACCAGCAAATTTTTGGTCATGGGATATTTGATTCATGCTCGTGAGAGAAGAAAGCCGATTTATTCGTCCTTCCTCTTCTCGATGGGGTTACCCCGCTCGTCGACGAGTCCTTTGGCGCGCATCACCTTGAGCGCATCATGCAGCGGGTCGAGGCTTGGGTCCGGGGCCCTGTGCGAGCCGAAATAGCTGTCGGCCCAGGTGAAGTATTGGCCGTAGTTGACGGTGAAGTAAATGTGGTGGAGGGTGTGGTGAGCGGGGCTGTTGACGAACTTCTCAAGCCAGTGACCCGTGATCATGTCGCCGTCGTGGATGAGGATGGTCCAGATCTGGACGGCCAGGAAAAGTGCGAGGAAAAGGTAGCGTTGAATCGGGCAGATGAACGGAAAGATGTGGTACGGGATGGACTGGACGTATCCGTCAACCGGGTGGAAGGCGAGCGCAGCCCAAGGTGTAGGAACGATCCATCTGTGGTGTGGCTTATGGATGTATTTATAGACGCTGGGGTGATGTTCCAGGCGATGAATCCAGTAGATGCCGATATCGTTGAAGGCCATGTACAGCACAGTAGAAACGAACAACCAGGAGTAGCCATAGTCGCTCACGTCGGCATACAGCAAGCTCTTGCCGCGGACCTCGGCCAGGAACCAAGGCAGGGCCAGGATGTTGATGAAAGGTACGGCGGACAGCGACGACTTGATCTCCTGGCGGACTTGGTTCTTCAAGAAACGGGGATGGTACTCGAGACGGCGGTCGAATATGAGGTAATAGGACAGAGCGCTGAAGAAGAGGTAAAGCGAGGTCACTCCCAGCTGGGTGATGATCAGAATCGATGTGATCTGGCGATAGATGTTGTCGCGCGGCCACAGGGACTCGGAGGCAACGTCGCCAAAGAGGCTCGGATTGGGATATGAGCCGTTGCCCAGGTCGCTGGGAGCAGCTGGGCGAGGCAAGGCCCAGGCATACGCCTTGTCGAAAACGAGGGGATCAAGGAGCTCAATTGTCACATCCATCGTGAACGAGAGACACGACGCGTTGGCGGCGAGTGCGGCTTGTTGGGAGTTGAGGGCGTCGCGGATGCGGGTGAGTTGTGAGGGTGGGAGGAGTGAGATCGGAGCAAAGGCAATTAAAAAGATCTCAAAGGAACGTCAATTCGGAGACCGGACGGGAAGCCCGACACGACGGTGGCTTATCTCAGCGCCAATCATTTTTGGTAGGTTCCGGCGTTACGGCCCCAGCGCCGCGCGGTCTCTGCCGACTTGGAGTGCTTGCTTAGGTGTGGAATTCACATTAGACCTCACCCCGGTTCACCGAGACCCACCGACGCTTACCGATGCTTGCCGAAGCTTACCTCCGAAGCTTACCTCCGAAGCTTACCTTATTTGTATAGTATTAACTTCACTAAAAGCTCAGTGGCAGAGATGATATTGCGAACTCATCATCAACGTAATTATAATGGCTACTCTTCTGTGGGCGATGACGCTGCTGCGTAGTGACCTCCCGGCTCAAGTAAATCTCTTCAGAAAGATTCCTAAGGGTGGTTATCTGCCCCTCAGGAGTATTCATCCAGCTGTAGTGCTTCAGCGGCACCTTCATGCTCTCCTCTGAAAGACAACTCATCAAGAAGTCAAGTTGCTTCATATGCCGCGGCAGTCTCTTGAGGCTCTCCACGTCAGTGTTTGACCGCACATGCAGTCTTCACACGTGATTAGTTGCATGCTCACTCCATCTACCAACAGTCAGCAATAGTCTCATTTGCAAATTTTTCGATTTCAACCGAGTTTCTCATCTCTCTTCATTCGAAAACTTGCGTTGTAACCTTTCTTACCTACGATGCGAAAGCAAAGCCTCATGATTTGCCACCGCTCCGTAGAAGCATTGGATGGATCACCGGGAACGAAAATGAAGCCCAGCGTCATTGATTCAAAAAGATTGAACGTTACGCAGTCCCGAATTTGGGGCGCATTATGCCTTGCTGACATGTCACATAGCGACGCAGCTATGCTGCTCTAACCTCTGGTTGAGAGGCATGTATGCAACAGCGACATGCCACTATGGCGCCAACGCCATAGCCCGCGGAGCAGCCGTAAATATTTAGCCCTATACGCATGCGCACCTATGCTCCGTGTGAGACCAACACCTACAGTGGTATAGCAAAGCTGCGAAGAAGTCTGGTCGTCTAACATCCAAGTTTCGTATACGCACGATTACCAGCTCGCTGCGCATAGCAATTTTGATCGATTTTCTGAGATCAATTCCCAAGCTTTAAATTTCTCATCAAATTTTGCCCTGTCCATAAGTATTCGATCGATTGGCGCGCTAGAAGAGATTGATGACGACGCGTTGTCTCAATTGACTTGAAGCAATGAAGCGGTCCAGATTTCAAGGAAATGATCAGTGAGGCAGTTTCCGCTGAGTCGACGCACTAGCTGGCCCTCTGCAGGCGATGTTGGCCGCGCGGATGCGGAAACCAACGACAACTGGGCCGTTCATGCATGGCGGAATGGGGGTTTCTTCTCAAATGGGAACTACCCGATTCGAAGATTCGGGGTGCCGACCGTCAGTGTTCGCATCGAAAGAATACGACGAAAATGCACTGCTCAGTTTCGGGTTCGCGTTCGAAACGGAGCACGATAAGCGTGCCTCTCCACCGCGGACGCCTCTATTGGACACACCGATATCGTTCCCCGGAAATGTGCAAGGAAGATGGCGGGTACGCAGCCGCCCAGGTTGACGACAGAGGTACTCAGGTTAAGCAAGAGTCTTGTTAAAATATCGGGCACCGTGGACGGGACGGATTCTGGGAAAGTTGAGTCGGTGGAGGTCTTTGTTTGATGGCGTTGATTTTGGGAAGTAGTCGAGAACGGCGAATGGAGATTGCTGGCTGGTGTCACTCCATACGATGACCCGGTGGGTGAGGTTCCTGTTCGGTTCGTGAACAAATCAGACCACACTCTGGCTATGGTTGTGGTGGTTGTGACAGCACCTAATGGGAGGCCCGATGGCAAGCTCCTCTTTGTTTAACGATCTTGCCCCCGAATAAAATGGCAGACATTCACAGATGCAGCATCCATTGTTCTCATGAGTACGTCTTCGCTCTCTCGTTACCATGGGATTGAAATGAGTGGATACGTCTCCGACTAAAAGTGCGAGTGTGACGGCAGTCAAAACCATTAACCCGTGTGAGGTTGCATTCTCGGAACCTCCTTGGATCAACAGCGTTCTTCCCCAACTGATGCTTCTCCTCTCGCGAAAGTTACGCTCGCTAAGCGAGCCGGTAAGCGCTGCTGGCGAAGTAAACCGGGACATGAACTTCCAGCCCTAAGTAGATAGAATAAGCTGCATTGTCGTCTACAGCTGTATTCCGAACCGGCAAGTAGGCCTCGCTACCCCTCTACTATATGTCTTGGCGAGCCAAAGCTTTGTACATAAATAAAGGGCAGGCGACGATCGACTCACAAGTTTGTAGGAACACTGGGCCGCCATTTCGCGAACCAGTATCTTACAATGGTCTTCGGACAGAACGTATCGGTGGCTGCAGCACTCGTTTTCGTGGCCCCCACAACAGTCCACGCACAACACAATGAGACGTCTGATTACAAAGTCATCGGTAGTGGTCCTGGCGGCGGCCCGCTGGCATGCAATCTTACGCGGGCTGGCTTCTCAACCTTGCTGCTCGAGGCCGGAGACGATGAGAGTCACGATCTTCGCACGGCGCTTGCCAACGGGGACTACGCCTTAACCGACTCTAACAACTGGATTTTCTGGGTGACTCGCCACTCGGACAGCAAAGTTGAGCTCCGGAACAATCAACCCCCCTGGAGCTTGCCCAACGGGACCTACTGGGTCGGCAATGGTGCGCGGGCACCTCCGGAGGCAGAGTTGATGGGCGTGTATTACCCGCGGGGAGCAACCATTGGAGGCTCGGCGATCGTCATTGCGATGGCGACGCTGTTGCCGAGTGATGGCGATCGAGATTTCGTGGCGGACATGACAGGAGATGAATTTAGAAGTTCGCAGAGCGTCGGAAGAGGAGCTGATGAGAAAAGGCCATGGAAACATGCGGCACATGTCTGAGAAGGTCGAGCTTAGGGTACTCCAGGCCATGGCTTTGATGGCACACTGGAGACTAACCTGGGAAACGGAACTCAATTCCTTAAAATTCTGGGTCTCATTGACGTGTACAAATCGCAGGTCAGGGCGCTGGGTCTAAATCCGGAGGACGTGGTCGAGATGCTTGGCAGCGATCCAAACCTCCCTAGTGAGGAGCGAGATACGACGGCAGGGCTCTGGGCACTACCGTTTCACGCAACTGCCAAGTGGGAACGCTCCAGCCCGCGAGATTACATCTTCGAAACACTCACAGCAAAGAATGCTGATGGGTCGATCAAGTATCCGCTCACGTTGTCTAAGACGTCTCTGGCCACGAAAGTCTTGTTCGATAAAACCCAAGACGACAAGCCGGAGGCCATTGGCGGTGAGTTTCTGAAAGGACCCTCGACTTACGGTGCGGACCCGAGGCGCGATGCTTCATCGCGAGGTGAGCTTTGCAAGCTTTTGCGTCTCGTGAAGTGATTGTCTCGGGCGGAACTTTGAACTCACCGCAGCTATTGCAACTGAGTAGCGTTGGTGACAGACGAGATCTCGAGGCTTTAGATATCGAGGTGGTCGTGGATCTACCAGGCGTGGGGCGAAAACTGCAGGATAACCAAGAGCGTCCTATGGTAGGATACGCCCAACTCAACTCTACGGCTCTTCCGCATCCCGATGAGCCCCAATGCAGGAGGGGGGAGCCGGACGATCCTTGCCGTGAGCTCTGGAAGCAAGACTTGGGCTCGTATATGCGGCCTGGGTACAACACCAACGGTCTGATGATGCAAACGAACTTTTCTCTGGATGGAGAGGGAGACATCTTCATGTTCAGCGTGCCTGGGGCGTTCCAAGGCTTCTGGCCGTCTGTGCAGCAGGCTGAGCTCTTTCCGCGTCCCAACACCATGGGGTTTGGAGACTGTGAAGATGCATCCGCAGAATACTGCCGGGTACTTGAAGCTCCGCTCGGCCGATCCGTCGGAGCAACCGGAGATCAACTTCCAGCTGTACGAAAAGGGCGCCGAGACGGACCTCGGAGCGCTGTCAGAGGTCGCAACGTGGAGCCGTGGGGTTCAGCAGAACCAGCCGAGCCACCGTGCTCAAAGATCGGGAGCGACGGTCGGTGCCTGGACGGAGACGGAACGTCGGACCAAGAATGGATCCAGGCTCAGACATTTGGACATCATCCGTCAGGCACTTGCGCAATCGAGGCGGAGGACAACGAGATGGTGGTGCTCGATTCTCGGTTTCGCGTGTACGGCGTCAAAGGGTTGAGGTTGGTTGATGCAAGCGTGTTCCCACGTGCTCCGGGTGCGTTTCCTGTCATTGCGACATTCATGGTCAGTGTTATATTAGCACCTTTAAAATTACAGTAAATAATCAGTGATTTATAAAGCTATTAACCCTGAAGTCGGTGGTCGTCAGACGGGAAGGCGTCGGAGGTGATACCAGAGGATGCCGAGGCGTCTAAATAACGGTGGTAGCTGGTTTAGGTTGTGACAGGTGAGGATGCGGGGAGATGGGACGAGCTAGAGTTGGCCAGTCGGCGTACCGCAATAGTCAAATGAAGCCTGAGTTCTGCCATGCAGGTCGGTGTACGAGCCACAAGCCACGTCGTCCTGGTGTCGCGTCGCAATCACGGCAATTCGGGTAAAGATGTTGTCGTATCCGTACGGTTTCCTTCCACAGCGTCCCGTGTCATCTGGTGGGTTGGGATGGACGGTGTGTCCTGTCTGATGTTCCGGCACATTCCAGTAGCTTGGATATTTGGTGAAATCACATGTGAAGGTACTGCCTCTCTCTGGTCTGATGAGAAGATACGTGGCTGAGCTGTGGCTTTGCTAGTGGGACTATCAGTGGCCCGTGTCCTCTGCCTTAGCCACCCCCACCCCCACCCCCTGCCACAAGCTCCTCTAATAAGTCTATGCTGCTCAGACTCGCCGGCGATGACGTTTGGCAGTCGCCCCTCAAGACTCGCAAGAGCAGAGCCCGCCTGAGCATTGGACCCTAAGTGAGGTGGCACCTGCACCTGCTCCCTTTGCTTTGTCGCCCTCACTGCAACTTGGCGGAAGCTGGCTGCGCTGCGGACAGCTGCTGGCTGGCGCCCCCCTGGTGTTGCCCCCCTGGTGTTGCCCCTCCCTCAACAAGGTGCTGCGGCGTCAAGCATCGTCACCGCTGCTCAGAGGCCGCCCCTTCCTCAGGTTCTTCGCCCATTCTTGCCTTGACTAAAAAAGTAAAGCGCGTCCTCGTGACCCCCTTCATCTGATCTAAGGAACTTGTCCTTTCAACATTCCCATCCTCGACACTTAAAACCTCATTCACACGCGACACGATTCTGCCAACGCTTTCTCAACACATCATCCCCCTGTGAGACAGCCCCATTTACATCCCTTGCTTGATATCCGCTCCGTCTCCAGTCACCCCTCACAAACCACAAAGCTCCCTCCTACAAACCTCACCTTTTACTCACAACCATATACGTCACTCCAAAAACCCACCACCACAATGTCGAAAAACACCGTCTACGTCAAGAAGATCGCGAAGGAGACCCAGGACAAGGAGATCAAGGATTTCTTCAGCTTCTGGTGAGTACTATTCCCCACGACGGCCCGCCTTAGGCTGGCCCTTAGGTTGGCAGCTGCACTGCAATGGCCTGATTCCTCCCGCCGACGGCGCGGAGTCCTATATCGGATGGCAGCGCTAACAACTCGCAGCGGCAAGATCACAGACATCAAGGTCACCGAAGAGGGCGAGTTCAAGGATGCCGCCGTCATTTTCGAGAAGGAGACTGCCGCCAAGACGGCCCTTCTGTTGAACAACACCCAGCTCGGCCCCTCCCACATCACCGTCGAAAGCGCCACTGGCGACTCCAACGATGACGGCTCCCATTACAAAGAGAACGCCAACCGTGACGACGATGAGATTACGCAGGAGCAGAAGCCTCGCTCCCGCATCCTGGCCGAGTATCTGGCCCAGGGCTACGTCGTTGGTGACGCCGCTCTCCAGCGCGCCATCGAGCTTGACTCCCAGCACGGAGTATCGAGCCGCTTCTTCAGCACCCTTCAGAACCTCGACCAAAAGTACCATGCCACCGACCGTGCCAAGGCTACGGATCAGTCCTACGGCATCACCGCCAGGGCGCAAGGTCTGTTTGGTGGCTTGAGCTCGTACTTCGAGAAGGCCACCAACACGCCCACTGGCAAGCGCATTGTTAGCTTCTACCAGGACGGCTCAAGACAGGCCCAGGACATTCACGCCGAGGCTCGCCGTCTGGCGGATCTCAAGAAGGAGCAGCACGGTGGCAGCGCCTACAAGGCGTCCGGTCTGGAGAGATTCCTTGGTAAGGAGAAGGAGAAGACCGTTCCCCCTGCTACTGGCGAGACCATCGGCACCCAGGCGCCAACTCAACCCGACTCCACGACGGCTGTCCCACTCTCCAAGCCTTCCGAGGCTACTGATGAGAAGACTGCGTAAGAGCATGGGCCATGGCATGCAAAAGGACTTGAGGGTTGGCGTTGGCTGGTTTTATTAGGCACGAACGTTTTATGACTATGCTGTGCGCGTAGTTCCCCTAAGCACTCTAGGTAGCTTCTACTTTAATGCGACTCTATGCGATAAACATTCTGTCGCACTGTTGGAAAAGATGACGTGATGTCGTTCCGGGTGGCAGCAGATTTTGAGGGGGTAGGAGGAGAGGGGTAATGAATATGCTGCCGCCAACAAAGTAAAGCATTTTAGTTGGCATATTAGACGTAACGAACATGGCGTGGTGCGAAAATGCGTGATCAGGAATGGACACCTTGTCAGAATGCAAATCCAGGCAATAACCTGAATGTATGTGCGCACGCAGTAATGGGATAAGAACTTGCATGTCACGTTGACACAACTAAATGCCACTTAGTTCAATTTATCAATGCATTCGGGTGGACTTTGGTATTATAATGTAAATTATCACAATCGTGATGTCGTCTCAGTACTTTCTCATGCTTTCTTAAAATCCCTCTCTCAACGCCTTCATATGATGTGATGTAATTTCTGCAATGCTTTACTGGGTTTTGGCAAACTTCTCCTTAACGGCGTCGTCAAGAGGGCCCTTGGGGTTTGATGACAGGTTCTGTGCCCGAATTAGTGACTAACTATCGTAGACTTATGAAGGCAGATTGAACGTACCTCAAGCTGCTCCTTGTTGACCTGCTCCTTGTTGCTGGCGTCGTCGGTTCCCTTGCCAGAGGCAGGAGGGTCCTGGAGCTGGGCACCGGTCTGGCGCTCGGGAGGAGGAGATTGGCGACCCTCAGGCATTTTGGATGTGTTTTTATGTGGGAGAGTGCTAAGAGTGGTGTAGAGATTTGAGGCTGGGGGTTGGCAAGCGTTGAACTCGTGTGGAAGCTTGGTAGACGGAAGGAGAGAAGATGTTCTGGAACGGGGGTTTCACGTCAATTATACACTTTTTTGCGGCTCAGGTCAAGCAGGAAGAAGTCGCGGAGGGGCCTGACCTGTATGTAGGTAGCTCTTGCGTCAATGGCGGGGCAGGAGCTGCGATTCTCTCACAAACACTGACGGGCGGGCGGGGGGAAAGGGGGCGGCAGCCTGAGAGGTGGGTAAGGCTTTCGGTTGATCTGTGCATGGCAGCTTTTCCCTCCCCCTCCATTGCTAGCGGCGTTTGATGTCAGATTGTGTTGCTGATGCCGTCATACGGCATGCGGTTCTGGTGTTGCTTGGGCTTGACGTCACCCCTTTCTCGATGGGCTCGATTGTTGATGGGAGCTGACGAGGCGGGGCTCTTATCGATAAGAAGTCGAGCCAGTGGGGCTGATGTCTGTCCGATAATGTGAAGCTGACAAGATCTTTACCGGTTAATATCGCAGAAAAGCCTCTGAACATCCATGCGGGCAGGAACAGACAGCTACCGTATGATGGAGTTCTTGATCCTGTATACTTTAGGTATCTATGTTCAGGATCCAGACTTGGCCAGGGAAGCCATTCGGAACCATTTAACAGTCCTTGGATAAACTTTTATGGGAGCTTGCAGGCATGCATAAAGGATATGCCCAGCGGTTGTTGTCCGTCGACAGCGATGATGCTTTGAATTGAACTTTCATCCAAAATCGGTGAATTATTTCCCACCGACTGCCCTGGTGCACATTTTCGTAAAGACAACCGAGTGTATTCATAAGAAACTTATCATCACCTGATTCCTAACATGATTCCATGTCATAGCGGCGTTACTCCCACTAAATCATCCATGGATGACGCCGCAGCACGGGCTTGGCTCTGAACAGACGAGCTCCTTAGGACGACGGAACCAAGTCAACGGGTATATCGTAATACTGGTTCAAGTGAAAATACGGGGACTTCGGTAGTTACCTATTCTGATGTTCGGCGCTGGAGAGAGAGAAAAAGCAAATTTGATTTCCAATAACAACTATTTCATTTGGAAAGAGGCTGACGGGACTTCCGGAGCGCGACTGGAGTGGTCTCTATCTGAGAGCAGAATTCCGACTCAATCGGCGAGTCGAATCCATGCACGTAATAGTCAATTATCTTCCCGATTCACACTATCTTTTTTCATCGCTGTGCAAAACTCGTGCGAGAAGGTAGGCACTTGGAGGTCTTGAGTCGGGATGACACTAAGCTTGTAATTAACATCTCGAAGATGATGATGAGATTGTCCTCTGCCAATGACAGATGTAGCCGAACTATTTGGACCAATCAGAAATTGGATAGGACAATAGGTGGGGACGTTTTAAAGATGTCAAAACGGCAGCTGTTATCCCAAGATACCTGATACGGTATCAGGGGATAAACCGCTAAAGCTCTACACGTGACATGAGAAATACTGCGTAATTGTCTTGAATGAATCATGACATGAGGCTTCGCGAAGATTTGTTATTGCGGCTCTTGTTTTCCAACGCATGAGCAGGGGTTTGCTGGTGGTGGGCGGGGTGCTCGGAGCAACTGAGCAGCAGGCTGCCAGCAGCGATGTGAACTTACCTAGTAGATGAGACTCTGCCCCATTGGCGGGGCTTTTTGACCAGCCCAGCGCATCAGCCCTGCACCTGTCAGGGGAACTTCCGCTGAAGAAATCCGCAGCCCGCTGGAACATGCGAACGACGGCGGTGAGAAAGCTTCCGTACTAGTGACAGATCGCCCGGCGTTCTCCAGACTGCATTGATTACGATTGGCCATGACTGTCAGTTTTGGGCCGTCGTTTCCAAAATAGTCCATACACGTCCATGTCTATGACAATTGCGTATGCAAACTAGGTAAAGGGCGGCGTCGAGCTAACCCAAGACGATGCGCCGAACGCAGGTCGCAATCATTGTGCGCCAACTCGGCGATGGGAGCGACGTCGTCGTTAGTGGAACAAACCATTTGGTAACCTTTATGTCCGAACGCTGGTCTTGGTTGGCCCTGAGCGTTGGATGATTGACATTGCACCCGTGTTTTCTAATTTCTCTCACGTGGCCTGCAACTGAAGAGTTGAGTTGCAGTGCCCTGACACGTTCCGGGATGTTTTAGAGTGACGGGAGGTCAAAAGTTGGTCTTCAGATCAATTCAGAATTCAGATCAAGATGGCCCTGACCTCTGTGTTAGTCGCAGCCTCAGCGCAATTCGGGGATATCGTCGACAAGGGATCCAATAACTACAAAAAAGTCTAAATCGCGGGGTTGCCTCCGCAAAGGGCATCCGGCGAGTCCCCAGATATTGAAAATGCGACTGACTTTTGGCGGGTTCTACTCACACAAATCTGGGTTATCGAGACGAAAGTGGTGTCATGTCTCAATTTGCAGCCTTGGAATTGCGTGGTCTCTGCCGGGATGACAGCGACGGGAAGCCACATGGCTGCGGAAGGGCGAGAGGAAGGAAGGTGACGGGGTGGCAGGTGAGAAAAAGGCTGCGATGGTAGTCCCTGCCTTGCGTTGCCCGTCACCGTCACCGTCACCGTCGCACTTGCCCGGTTCTTGTTTGTTTGCGGTTCAGGTGCAACATACCCCGTCAGGAAAAAGTCTACCTACCTTACTTGGACCGCACCCTGCCACTAATTCTGAACTCGACTCCTCATTTCTCACCCAGCGCAGTTTTCACGAGACGACGACACGCACCGATTACGAACGAGCGTTATCGAATGAAATGAGAAAGGCTGTGCATATTGTTCGTTATTCCACCGTCAAACATGACCGATATCTACATTTGACATTTTCCAAATCCACAAAACGCAAACAAACACAACGCCAAAAGAAATTACATACATCCTTCCCCGGATTGCGACGACAAACGGTCCGACAGGCTCAATTCATAAAATCATAACCGAATCGCTTATTTCTTCTTTCCACCACGGAGAGCAGTGGTTAAGCTGCCAAGACCGAGACCATCGAGCACACGGTTGAGACCCAAAGTTCCCAAAAGGCCGTCGACAATGCCACCGAGACCGAGGCCGCCTAGCAAACGACCAACAAGATTGAGTACACCAGCCAACAAAAGCCCGACTGCAGCAAGAATCTGGCCAAGAGGCTCAGTAAGAAGCCCCCAGAGAGGGTTAAGCTCCTTCTTCGCGTGAGGCATATCGTCGATCTTACGCTTGGCACTATCAACACATTCGGTGATAGAGCCAGTCAACTGCGGAAGATGTTAGTATAGATCATTGAAGAATGGGGTCGTGATGTTGCTTACCTCCTTCAGGACCTCGGCGAGGTGATGCTCCTCGGGAGACGCCTCACGGGTGCCAGCCCTGTGCTTGGCGTTGCGTTGGATTCTTCCATCAGGGTCCAAGGCGCGAACGCTGCCGTTCAGCTCGCTCAAGATCTTGCCACCCTCCTCAATGAGAGGCTTCACATCCTTGACGAGCTGCTCCTCATCAAGCTCATCCTTGGGAGTACGCTCAGCCTTTTCAATCTTCTGCGTAATCATCTTGCAGATGGGGCGCATACGATCCAGCCCCTGCTCGATGACAGCACCAACAGATCTGGCCAGCTTGCGGTCGGCCTCAGCTTCCTCCCGAGCCTTGACTTCTGCGGGATCTTCCTGCTCTTCCTCGACCTCGGGCTCGGGAATGTCCTCGACGAGAGAGCAATGTCCAACAGTACGGCCCTTGGAGTCAACTACATCGCCGTCGTCATCAATCTCCTTGCCGGCACAAATGGAGAGCTCGCCGGTGGTGAGCTTGCCAATTATGTTTCCATCCTCGTCAATAACCTCACCCTGACGGTTAACCTTGCGGCCAGCCATCGGGCCATGCTTTTTCTCTACCTCAGGCTCGGGCTCAGGCTCCCAACGTTCGGCCTTTCCAAGCTGATTGCCGTTACGGTCGAGAATGTCACCATCCTCGTCAACCGCACGGCCGAAGAGAATCTTGGGGTCGCCCGAGACGAGGCGACCGACAATGTCGCCGCCAGGAGTGACGACATGACCCTCCTTGTCTACAGTGCAGCCAGGAAGCTCAGCAAAGGGACCCTCCTTGAACCCCTCACGCTCACCCTCGGGTACGAGCTCGGCCTTGCCGAGAATATCGCCAGACTCGCTGCGAATATTACCCTCTTTGTCGCACATGCGACCAACAAGTCGCTTGATATCACCCTCGATGACGCGTCCGAAGATGGTGCCGTTGGTGTCGACAACATTGCCGGCTTTGTTGACACGCTTGCCAGCAAGAATGGATCGGTCGATGACAACCTCGGGTTCCGGTTCAGGCTCAGACTCGGGCTCGGGCTCCCACCGCTCGGCCTTACCGATTGTGTTGCCGCTGCGGTCAAGAATGTCACCATCATCGTCAACCTTCTTGCCCTTGAGCTTCTTCGGGTCTCCGTCAATCACACGGCCGACGATCTGACCCTCGAAATAGACGTTGCCGTCAGATTCGACAACAGCGCCGGGGAAGTCCTCGAAAGGTGCCGGCTCGCCGAGCTCTTCACGTTCAGTCTCAGGGATAGGCTCGGCTTGACCAATAACCTTGCCTGAGTCGTTCCAGATTTCACCCTTCTCGTTAGCCTTGCGGCCGACAAGGTGCTTGAGAATGCCGGAGACGACGCGACCAATAGCCTCGCCCTTGTCGTTGACGAGGTTACCCATCTTGTTGACCTTAGCACCCTTGAGGACAGAGTAGTCAATGGTATCCTTCAACAATTCCTCAGCAACTTCAGTCTTAAGATCAGCCTTGCCAATGATGCTGCCACGCTCGTTGACAATGTTTCCCTCAGCATCGACAACGTGACCAGCCAAGTCCGCAACGTCACCATCGGCAACCCTTCCAATGGAAGCGTCCTGGAAGATAACCTTGCCCTCATCATTGACTTCGGCTCCAGGGAATTTCTCGAAGGGCTTCAGAAGTTTGTCACCAGCAACGGTAACGGTGCGCTGATCTTCAGGGATGGCAGAACGGATGGTGCTGAGAACGCTGCGAGTATCCTCCTTGATATTGGACTTCGCAGTCTCACCAGTCTTAGCAGTCTCACCAGCCTCGGTGGCGGGAACATGGGTCTGCGCATCTTCTGGCAACTGCGATTGGGGAACGTCTTCGGTTTGCGCATCCGTTGGGAGTTGTTGTTGAGACTGGTTGGCGAAGTCGGTGACATTGGTGTCTTGCAAATCCTCGGGGAGCCTGGAAAGCAAGTCTGTGGGTAGCTTGGACTGAGCATCAAAGGGAATCTGAGACACGGGAATGTCGGCCGTCTGAAGATCTTCTGGAAGCTCGCTCTTGAGGTCGAAAGGGATCTGGGAAACAGGAATGTCGAGCGTTGCTATATCGTCGGGGATACGAGACTGGCCATCATCGTCTGCGAACGTGACGGTGCCTCTCTGACTGGTAGCTCTCTCGGTACCTGGTCTCTCGGTACCAGTCTTGACGGTCGCGTCGTCCTTGTACGATCCCGGCTGCTCAGTCGCATCCTCATCGTCATGGTAAGACTCGACTTGCTCGGTGGCACCGTCCTGGGTTTGGGGTTGCTCGGTTGCATCATCCCGATACTCGGGCTGGTCGGTTGCGTCGTCCTGAAAATCCTGAGGTCTCGCAGTAGCATCATCATCGTCTTCGAAGGCTTCCGGCTCGACCTCATCAAGGTCTTGCTGAGATTTGTCGCCAACAGTGGATGGGTCTGTAAGCTCAGTCTTGTCAGCTTGGGAAGGTTCTGTTTCCGACTGGGTGTTGTCTCCGGTGGTGTGCTTGCCGTTCAGTTCCTGTGAAGCGTTGTCCTCGAGATTCACTGGCGCAACCTCGGAGGTCTTATCGTTAAGTTCGAAGAGGTTCTTCTTCGCGTCCTCGTTGAGAGAGATCTTGTCCTCGGGATCCTCGGGCTTGTTGGAGAGAATCTGGGTGACCTTCTCGTCCTTCTCTGTAACGGTATCGTCACGGTCCAGTGGCTGGGTGCCGCCCAGAACGCCTCCGAGGAGTCCGGATTGATCGCCGCTCTTCTCGCTCTTCCCGCCGACGACGCTGCCCAGGGTGCCGCCAAGGACACCAGATTGCGACTTCTGGTCTTGATCGCCAAGAACGCCTCCTAGAAGGCCGCTCTGGCCATCACCGCCAGTGACGCCGCCGAGAACACCACCTTGCCCTTCGCCCAAGCCAATGCCCTTCGTCAGGTCACCAACAATTGGCAGCGTCCTGTTTACGGTCTGAACGGTGCCGTCGACAGTGTCTACAATGCCCTTGACACCCTTGGTGGCGCCCATGATGCTGAAGCCGCCACCCTCCTTGCTCTCACCACCGGCGACGCTCTCTGTTAGCTCGCCCAATGGCAGAGCCTTGCCAATAACGCCGCCATCCTTGCCAATAATGTCGCCGGTCGCCGTCACGACGTTCCCAACAAGATCACCAGCTTCGCCTTCCGTGACCTTACCGACGGTTTTGCCGGTCTCGTCAACTACATCACCTGTCTTGCCAATGACTCCGGCAACGAGGTTGTCGCCATGATCTTGGATATCTTGCTCGACCGAATATGCTTCTTCTAAGTTAGTCTATTAGCTACGGCAACTTTGTAAGTCCTGAGATACTCACTTGACTTCTGCTCTTCTCCCTTTCCCCATCCACCGCGCATGCTGCTTCCTGATTTCGAGGCAGCACCGGCCATGACGTCTGTGCGATGTCTAAGGTAGAGTAGATTGTTGTTTGGGTATTGTGACATAAGTGGGCTAATACGAAGAGATGTAGTCGCCCATGAGTTGAAAGCTTTGAATTGAGAGTCGGAAAGTCAAAATCGGGCTACAATCACCTGCCGGTCGGACGTCTTATACCACAAATCCTCACTCGCCAAATCAAGTTTCCAGCTCTGCGGCCTCACTGAACTTACGTCAAGGGGAGCTGGAGCTCGAGGAGCTCTCCCTGAAGCTCTGGCTTGCTCGCGCCACAGGGTGACTTCATGGGAGAACAGATGTCGGCTCTCCTGCCGTCTATCATGACGCAAAGCCACACTCGCCCGAGCACTCGAACGCGCTCGAAAGGGGTTGACAGACATTGGATCCTAGTCTCATGACGCAACTTGACGTTGGAAAAACAGATGCACCTTGGGAGATGGTGTGACAGTCTGCCCGGCGGGCGCATTGCCATTGGCTCTGGGATGGATCGCCGCCCGGACACATTCTTGGAGCTTCCCACTAGGCGTGGCTAGTGCATCCAAGGGCCCTCCCTGTTCTGCATCATTCATTCGTCAGATCCCCAGCTTCACCCCGGACCGCCTACCCTGCCCTCCAACACTTTCTTTTGCAAATGAGGATCGCGAAGTTCACAGAGGCTGGCCTGCTGTCGTGCAGTATTCCATGCACAACCAACGTCATGACGCTCTCCGAAACGCGCACGCAAGCTATTCATTCGCCACGCTCTGGAATCACCCGAATCTCTTCCCGCCTCTACTGCAGTATGCGCCCGCTCGCAGTTGGCATACTAGGCCTCTCCCACTTTTCAGCCTCACTCGCCGTTCAACGGGGTCTCAAAAGTGCACGTCTAATCAAGTCATCTATTGCCTAATCCGGATTCCGCTGGAACGACGACTTACTCCTGGCCTATGATAACAACCATATCGCCGTCTGAACGCCGCCGCATGCTAGCATCTATAGAACTATTCCAGAACTCCACGATCGACATCCATCCGAGCTCCAAAATCCCGTCGGGAATCTCATCCAGTTCCAATATGGATATTTGGGACTCCACCACCGTTAAACACCGTTGGTATCTTGATAATGAGCTGGATGCCGTCGTGGGTTGACTTCACATCCATGAATACCTCAGACGGACTGGGGGCGGAGGACGGCTTAGGTCGACCGCAGCTACAGTTCTGATCCGTCTGCGTGTTGTTTGCCGGGCGTGCACTGTGAGAATGCTGGCCGCTGGTCTGGCCTGGTTTCTGAAGGGACTTGGCCATGTGATCGCCGTCAAAGTGGCCTATAACGTTGTTGTTACTGTCGAGAATGTTGCCCATATGGTCTACCTTTAGTCCCTCGCCCATGCCTCGAATGGGCTTGGGTGAGGAAGGCGGCGGTGGGATCGTATCGTTCTCTGCGACGTAGCCGACGACCTCACCGTCCTCGCTAAAGATCTCACCAGTCACGGAGACGGGCCGTCCGATCATCGACGGCAGGTCGCCCTCGACACGACCCAAGACCTGGCCATTCCAATCTAGGATGTTTCCAAACTCATCGACATACTTTCCGTCCAGCCCCCGAGCTAGCTCGGCCAGGTTGGGAGGCAGCGTCAAACCAGATGCCACCGGCGTGACCTTGGGTATGTTGATAGGGGCATTCTTCCCTCCCGGCTCCTTGCTCTTGGAACTGGAAGAGCCAGCTGATGTGGCCTTGGACTCTTTCGGGTCTTGTCGTGTCCCCTCATCCGTGCGGCTGTCTGCAGTGTCTACAACCGACGGCGTCGGCAGTTTGGGTGCGCTTTGTCCCTGCGTCGGAGAGTTGCTGATGGGGATAGGGATCTCTCGCGAGCCCTGTAAATGAAAAGGTACGCCTTGCTGCGGCTGTGGGTTGCTCGTGTTGCTGCTTCTACGAGGGGGAGGTTGCGAAGAGGCTGTTTCAGACGGAGGAGCAGGCGAGCCAGGTGCTCGCGACGACGAATTCAAACGGGGCAGAGGCGGCCGGATGTTGCGCCGAGGCACCTCTTCCACCCCGGCATCGTCGTCTTCTACTTCAACAACCTCATATTCGTCGTGCCGTGAGGCATGTTCAGGATCGACGCCCAATGCAGGCTGGGGTCCGGCGCGCGACATAGTGGATGGTTTATTGTGTTCGGGGACGGCCTTTTGCAGAGTCCGCGGAGCGTTCGACTTCGAGGCTGGGCTTTCGGGTTTGTCGAACTGAGTGGTGGGGGGAATCGGCCGAGTAGGAGGGGATGCCGTCATGATTGGATGGTCACCGAAAGTTGCCTGCACAAAACCATTTCGCGTCAGACGGGTCTCGTCGTCAAGGTGAGGGGAAGCACGGCCAGGACAAGCCCAACTGGCAGGCAGGAGAATGGGAGAAGAGCACCCACCTGCGGATCGCCTTGCTTCGGGATTCAGGCGTTGGAATCAACTCCGATCGAGAGACTGTGCTGATGTGTGCAATTCTTGGTTCACCCCCTTGAGTAACACTCACAGACGGGGCTTATTTGCTCTGTCAGAGTTGCGCGACCAGCGCTTCTGCAAGGTCTGTAAAGCCTGCAAAGCAGAAGGGGTTCGGTACTGTCGTTATGACGTCAGGTGGACGAGTCGATGAGAGTGGGTTCTTGCTGCCGTGACAGATGGTAGGGCAGCTTAGGGTTCCAGAACTGACGAACGGGGCGACGGTTCACCTTGTCAGGATGTCGTGCAAGGGTGATGGGATCAAGAACTTGTCGAACCGAGATCTGGTGTCTCCACTGGCTCCAGACACACGCAAACGTATCCACCGGGTACTTCGGAGAATAACGTGAATAAGCAAGCGTGAGAGGTATTATTGGCGAATGGTGAAGATGGCAAGTTGGAAACGAGACCAGACTCCGAAAAAGGCGACGCACTGAGATTGGAGTAAGAGGTCCGACAAGCCTACCAAAAACCTGTTTTCTTGTCGAAACCACAACGACTGCGCGAGCAGCCGTTCGAACTCGTGAGTGGCTGGGCGCGCTTCTCAGGACTGCCTAGCTCTGCAGACGGAACGCACGGCTAGCCGTCAATAGAGGCTTGAGAAAAGCAAAACACGGAGAGCTAGACGGCCAGTTCCGCAGACTACAGCGCTACCCGGCCGGAATATGCTTGTCCAAGGGGCACTGGGAGCAAATGAGCCAACATCAGATTTTGGCTCAGTGGGTGATCGGCTTCATCACATCTTCGGGTTGGCGTTCAAGCCCGGAACAGCTTGACCAGGCCTTCAGAGACGTCTCGAGTTGTCTAAAGTCTAGACAGTGCCTGAAATGCGTCTTAACAGAGAGGGTTGCCATTACGCTGATCTCGATGGTTTCTTGAGGAGGAGGCAATGAGGCGAAAAGTCGCCTAGAGCCCAGACCATAGGAAATGAGACGGGAGCGAACGATCGGCGCAAAACGCTCTCAGCAGGTGGCTTGACGCTTGGGACCGGCCGGCGGTTGTCTGAGAGGCATATCACGCGAACGGAAGGCGTCCGACCTGCGTGGCAGAAGGCCTCACCCGGTGTGCCGGGATGCCACGCAAGAATTTCCCTTTGATTTGACGCCAGCGTTTCCACCGGTTTGTTCCCCGCCGCAGTGGTCGAGACGGTACTGTGGATGCCATTTCCCTTGGAAGTTGGGTGGCACTGACATGGGGTGGTGGGGAGGCAGGGGGGGCCGTTCCACCGTTGCATTGGGCGACGGGCAGGCACTCACTCTTCCACACTGACCAAGTTACATCACATCATGTGGCGGCGACGATGCGTCGACATTGGACAGGGTTGTGAGCCCGAAGCCGGTGTGGCTGGAGAGTTTGTTGCGAGTTTCCGGACCATCTTCTGCGGAATTTTTCTTTTCGTCTTGAGTTTTCCGGTTAGTGCTTCGGCTACAGAGGCTGATGTTCAGATCCTGGCATGATCCTGTCAGGAGGCTACGGCGGTGAATGAGTTGTCGTTGCGCGGCGAAACTACCACTAGGCCAGACAGAAGAAGCTCATCGAAAGCAAGGCACAGAAGAGAACACCCACAGTAGCCTCCAGCGCCGTCGATTGGCGGCATGTAGCTAGTCTCTCTTTAGCCCCCTCCGTTCATGCCTACCCAGCACACTAAGCTCTTGACGGAACAATGTGATTGTTCTGTTGGAGGGTAGTGGACTCGACCCCACAGTCGCATTGGAGATTCATGATAGATCAACGGCACCAGAGGAAGCGTGAAACGCAATGAAGCTAGGCGGACGCAGACTAAAGGCAGACTGGCGCCATGAACGGTTGATTACCACAATCTGCGCCAATTCCGCCTCTTTAAAGTTCACGTGCTTGACGGCGGTTGTCAACGCCCACGGCTTAGCGTATGTTCTCCGCACCGGCTGGTGCAACGAGCGGTGGCCGAGGGAACGGATGGTCTACTGAAACCGAATGCACACATTGAAGACTTGCATCCGAGCACGATGGTCTCTTAGATATCTGATTTGGTATGTAGGTGATTAACCGTGATGCTTAATGTGCAGGACAGTGTATGCAATAACATCTTCATCTCATACTCCATTCGTTAGGGTATTAAGGATGATTTGGCTAATGTCGAGTGATATACCCATAAAATTTCCCCCGAAACAGCGTCCTTATCTCATGATGTCAGTGATGCACAAGTTTTCCATAATACACCCGGCAGATAATATCAATAACTCGTCCAGCCACCACCTAGCTCCCTGCAATAACACCGCTTCCTCTCCACGATCGAGCGACCAAGGTCAACAAAAGAAATTTCCAGCAAATTGTGTCGAAGAACTCGCCCACTTTATTCCGCGACTCCGTGTTAAATAAAAACCGAGCAATAGATTGTTTCCGTTTAAGATTGGTCCCTGGAGAAAAAAACGCCTCTCAGTTCCTGATTAAAAGACGAGGAAAAGCCCATTAGCCCATTTTGAACTTGGCCTAACTAGCCCGTCCTTGTCTCTCGGTAAGAAAATCGGACGGAACGGCATAGTCTGACGAGAGAGAGGGCCGCAACTGAGTGTAAAGGAAAGGATCAGTACTTACAAGAGAGCCAGCTCAAGGTCACCGTGGATGCGCGCCTTGAGCGTGATTTCAATATCGAGGTTGAGATCGAGACGAAGCCTCAGGGTATCGCTCTTGTCACTGCCGCCGCCGCCGCCACCTTGGTTCTGTAAAGCACCGCCGGCAGCGTTCTGAACTCCGCCGGTGACACCCTGGACTGTTTGGCCGGCATCCTGGCCACCGACAGCATCAAGAGGTCCGCTCTGCTGACGCCTTTGCATCTGCCTGCCCTTGTTGCGATTCTGTCGACGCTGGGGCTGCTGCTGCTGTTGGGTGTCTTCGGAGGTCTCCTCGTCGGAGGCGTACTTTGTATTCTTCTCGCGGGGGGAAGACATGTTAGTTGAGTCGGTCTAGATGGCGCTTGTTGATGAAGTTTCAAAAATGGGTTGACGGGCTTCTTCCCTCCGATGTCGATGGGAAACTGAGGATTATGAGGTATGTATTATGAGAGAAGGTTTGTAAGTGCTTCTTCAGAATTATCCTTCGCAGGGGCGAGTGAGTCGCGGATGAAGGTGCAACATATAACTGATTCCGGACAGTATCCGGAAGCAGTCAAAACAGGATACAAAGCTTACACCCTCATCGGCCGATGAGATCATGTTGGACCCTTGGAGTACCCAGGGTTTCCATCTTTTCGTGTTTTCACCCCTTCGACTTTTTGCGTCACACCACTCGAGTCTCTGAGTGTTCTGGACCGAAATGACGTTGAAGGAGGGCCAAGCGGCATGCGGGAGGGGGGGCGGAATGAATGGGGCGCTGGGGCGGTGGACCTGTCTCATACTCCCGGTGAGCGGTCCCGATCTACGCTGGCGCCGAGGAGTGTTTTCCTCCCGTCCACCACCCAACGACGACTTCATCCCAGGTGTCTGTCAATGGAAGAGGGCGTGTCGAGCATCCCTGTCGTTTTCTTCTCGGATTTGCATCGCAAAGCCTCACTGCAGCCTAGACGCCCAATCATGCTCACACCACGGACTCGAGGGTAATCACATTGCCAATGCAGACATGACGCACAATTACCCTTTTTCTGCTGCCAAAACAAGCTTCTCGCAGTCCGGTTTGGCCTTGCAAGCTTGCTGGGCCATTCGCACTGACGACTCACGGGTTCACGGGTTACAGATGCCAACTATCCAAATCCATGCAAGCTGCAGAAACCTCAGGAGCCGTTCTGCACGTTGGGCTGGGTTTTATTCGCACGTCCTCTGGAAGCTCCTGCAGGTTTCTTTAGTCTGCACACGCCCTACTCTCTATCTATATTCATCATCACTCACGTCTGTTCTCACGACTCAGAAAACACTAACAGCCAGATCAGTCTCGAACGTAGGCGCTCTCAATACCTAGCGCCATCTGCCGCCTCAAAGCTATCTCTACGCATTGATCTTGCCCATACCCCTGCCGAAGTCTCCCGTCAGGATCCCAATAGACTGCCCATCTGCCGTCGTCCTCCATCACTGCTACGAACCCCAAGCCGCTACCTCGAAGCATCAAATGCCGGTCGTCGTCCGTCCAGCCCCATGGTCCTATGACGTGGCCGATGGTGTCCTTTCGGCCTCCATGACGGACCGCTCGGGTGTCTGCGTCGACGTAGATCCAGTTCAACATTGGCGGGTCCTCGGATATGGTTGACACCAGCCCGCGGTACTGCTCTTCGGAGGGATAATTGAAATAGTACCCTGAAAACTTGTGCCCTGGGGCCGGTGCCATGCTGTGGTTTATCCATAGCTGTGGCGGGGGGGTTAGGCATGTTAGTAGATGGTGTGGGTGTTGACTACATGTAGTGTAAGTCGTGCGAGGCTGGGGTGGGTTGGTTGGGATTTGCGGAGTGGGTGTGCAGGATGAGGCCAGATAACGGGGAAAGGGACGAAAAAAGAAAACAAAAACCAAGACTGCTTGACGAGAAAGGGTAGCCTGCAAGCGCAGGCTGCAGATGGGATCGACGAAAAGGGGGCGACGTTTGCAAACTTGCCTTGTTCTCGACGAGGACGCAGGGCGCTTCTTCCCGCTTCCCGTCGATGGTCAGGGTCGCCGTGAGACTGAACTTGGCCTGCTCTTTCGCAGCAGCATTCTGCTTCTTCTGCGCGCTCACGGCCTGCCCGGTGCCTATGACGGTGGGGATGGCGGCAATGGCCAATAAGCCGATGACCATGTCGACTTGTCTTGCGCAGAGTAGAAGGCTGAGAGAGAGAAAGTTGAGTAGCGACGAAGGGGTTGGTGGAACTGCTGAGTTGGACTCGACTCGGCTCGACTCCAAGTCGGGACTATCGGGACTGTCAGACCGTGGAGTCGGGACCGGTATGTTCTCTTGTCGGAGGTATGGAAGGCTTTAGCTGTCACTCAGACGGAACGTTTGCCGGAAGTTCGCAGTACGACGCGGAGCAAACAGGTTTTTTCGCGGACAGATGTTGGTGCGCCAACCAGAGGCAGATATTCCGCGCTCTGGCGATGGGGTTCGTGTGGTCATCATATGACCCCCTTACAGCTGGTAAATCCTTTTTTTTTTTCGTCTGTTGTCTCTGCGATTTGCGCGGCCGGCCGCTGCGGGATCGAGATGCCCGTTTCGGGAACACCCCCCTTGTCTGGGGTTGGGTCAGGCAGCCCACCACACCAAACAACACGACACGCCAAGCCCTGACATCTGGTCCACACCAGAGATGTCCAGGGCGTTCGTTTTGCAGCTCTCATTGGGTCTCTTTACTCGTCCCCATTTGTCACTGCGCGTTGTATTAACGACACGCCCGCAAACTTTACGTCATTTCGGATCACCTTTGCTTTGATTTCGATCCTTTTTTTCGTTTTGCCGCGAACCTGTTGGTTGAGCTGAGCGTTCGGTTACTCGGCCGGCCATGGGCAGCTACTAGCTAGGTTACCCCGGACGCCAAGGGGGGGACCACAGCTGCTCCCCTCGCATAGACGAATGCTTCCGCCAACAACACCTTTGAGTGAAGGGAACTTCCTGCAGCCCATGAGGCACGTCGACGTCACCGTCTTCGATCCGTCTCCCTCTCCTTGCCTATCCTATTCGTAATGAAGACCCTGTCGATCGAGAATGGCGGCGTTCGGACAGACAGACAGGAGGAACATTGCTGCTGAATTCCTGCTTCGGGGGTTTGACCACCCCCCCCCTTCATTCTGGCATTCGCGTGATATCACACCACGGGTCTCTCCCGGCCACAGCCATGTATGCCGACCAACAAGCCAGAACTGCACCCACAGATCAAACGGCTACTGAAGTATCTAGCTCGGTGTGATTCTCCTCTGGTCTTAGCTTCTCGGTTCCGTTCCAGAGCCTGGCCCTAGCAGTGCTCCTCTTGCCGCATAAGCTGGGTCCCCTTTCTTGACCCGTTCCTTTGCCCACACCTATTGCGTCACGGGGTATCAGCCTTGCAAGTAGCAGCGGAAGTATTGCTGCTGATAGGGGGGGGGGGGGGGGGGGTGAGGTAATTGGCATCCCAAAATCAAGCTTGCTCCAGCTCATGGCTCTCTCATCCTTCTCGTGCGGATCTGATTTAAGTGTTCATGTGCCAACGTTGCCCCTCCGCTTCTTGGTGGTGTTTCCCACTTCTGGCCCCCTTAGATTCATAACCTTTATCTAATCACACGTACATCCCACCAAACGACTTTGGTATCTCGTCTGCATTGACACGATACCCTCACATACACTTCACTTGAAGCATCACCACATTCATGGACGACACAATGGCCAAGAACAAGAACAAGGTTTGTTTCAATGATTCTATGATGATAGTGTGACTGTAAGTGTGTTTGACCGTTGACCACCCCCCGTAGGATGGTCAAGCTGCCCAGCAACAGCCCCAGGGCGAGGGTTCCAAGCCAGAGGAGACGAAGCCCGAAGACATATCGCCCGTCGGCGAATCCGCCAACCCCACGGAGAACATTGGCAACAACGAGAAGAAGGCCGAGGAGAAAACTGCCGGCAGCAGTGCAGAGCAGAAGCCCGAAGACTCCCAGCAGCCTCAAGTTGAAGAGCAAAAGAAGGCAACTGAGCAGCAAGCGCCACCATCAGACGAGAAGAAGCCCGACGACGAACCCAAGCCGGATGAGAAGTCGTCAGAGGAGAAGAAGGCTGAGGGGCAAGGGCCAGAGCAGAAGCCGGGCCAAGCCGCCGACAGAAAGGCGCAGCAACAGCCTCAGGTCCAAGATGAGCCCGAGGCCGGGGAGACCGTGGACAATGAGAAGAAGAAGCCTGAGCAGCGAGAGGACCAAGAGTCCGCAAAGGTGCGTCCCCGAGAATCCGGTTGGACCGAGCTAGAGGCTGACCTCGAGGAGCCTTCCGAGCTACGAGATGAGCAGGGAGGCAAAGACGGTGAGGGCGAGGACTACGACGACGAGGAGGGAGGAGAGTACTACGATGACGACGAAGAGGGTGAGGACGGAGGAGTATACGATGATGACTACTACTCTGGCGACGATCAAGACGAAGAAGGCGACTATAGTGACGAGGACGACCAAGATGACTACGACGACGACGAGGGTGAAGGCTCAGACGCCGCCGGCAACTACACCACCTCGGGCCAACAAAATGCCCGCAACGGCACGACGCCGCGGACAGCGACGCAGGAGAAGGGCCGCAACCGCGGCCTGCAGCAAAACGACCCGTATCAGCGCAACAACCAGATGATGCAGCAGCGCGGCGGACGCCGTCAGCAGGGCGGCGAGGACAACTACCGCCAGCAGCAGATGATGCAGCAGCAGCAGCAGCAGCAGCAACAGCAGCAGCAGATGCAGCAGCAGCAGCAGCAAGGTGGCGGCGGCGGCGGCGGCGGCGGAAAGAACCCGCTCAAGCTGAGGCTCGACCTTAACCTGGATATCGAGATCACTCTCAAGGCGAAGATCCACGGAGATCTCACGCTGGCATTGCTGTAAGTTTTCGGATTCTCTTTTCTGAGTTTTTTACGCCACCATCCATTTTTTCTTTCCTTCCCTTGCCCAGGCAGCGTGTGGCATTGATGCGTAGCCTTTTTTTTTCGGACTGTTTTCCGGCTCCGCGGTCGATCATGAGATGCTTGCTCCGGACCTTCCGCGTCACCGCGATGCGGCGATGCGGATATTCTGCTTCCTCGTCTGCCTAGTGCGCTTCGTCTTTTCCCTTGACTGCGACAATGCGATGTCCTGGATTCGGGCGGGGGGCTTCATCGAGGCGTCAGTCAGGGTCGGAAAGGAAACTGAAGGTCTAATTTGGCGCGCTGCCTCCCCTCCAGCTCCGTTTTGTTGTTTGGATTTGTGCTCGTATCCTACAGGATTTCTTCTTGTACAAATAA
The DNA here is from genome assembly GCA_037178605.1 of Colletotrichum euphorbiae. NCBI lineage: Eukaryota > Fungi > Ascomycota > Sordariomycetes > Glomerellales > Glomerellaceae > Colletotrichum > Colletotrichum euphorbiae. Next base: position 87,099 of record JAXCEF010000163.1, read on the forward strand.
ACCCCACATTCTGCGAACAAAAACTCATAAAATTGCGGACGCGGGCATGGGTTCAGGGTGCAAGTGTACCCGCCCCCGTCGGCCAAAGACGCAGAGAGCTTGACGGCCCGAACCGGGTGCGTCCCGGCGATCGCGTTAGTTCGCGGCCGTTCCGCGTATGCGTGCCCCTCGTCCGGACCCGAGCGAGAGCGGTCGGGGAGAGAGAATTCCGTCGCTTCATCTTCTTGGGGTTGGCTGTTGGTACGACCTGATTGGACGTCAGTGTGTTGACAGCAAGATTCATTTTTCTGTTCTTTTCTTATATCCTCCTCCCTTCTGGACCGTCATGTTTACCCATGTTTTTTCATGCGTCAATCGGGTTTGGAAACAACAAAACTCAAAAATGAAAGTCCCATAAGGCTAACTGCATAGTGACATGGATTAGCGAGGAATTGTGAATCTTACCAATGTTACCGCACCCCCCTTCCCCCCCCCCCCCCCGGACGGTGACTTAAAAAAGAAAACCAATTCTCAAAGTATGTGCAGCCAAGTGCTGCGAGATATTGTTAATATTTCCGGCACCACCACGAGACTATTGAAAGTCACGAACCTATTTAAGATTTGTAGCGGCATAACGGCATAACGGCCTAAAACAACCACCCATTTTTGCGCACGAGGCGCTTGCGCAAGAGATGAGTTTCCTTTGTTGTGTCATGGCTTATGGATTATTTCGAAAGATCTTCGTCGTTTTCGGGAGAGCAGTATGGTTTAAGAGTCAAGAGAAGAGAGGGATACGGTGTTTGTGCCATGGGATTTTGTGAAATTGCGGTGTTGTTGTTCCCACAGCGATTGGACTTGTCAAGATTTAGCGGTGGATGATCTATTGCCCGCCCAGTGTAATTTTAGGCGCCCACAAATGATCGAATTTTGGAGCGATTTGTTGCAGAATGAGGTGTTCGTTGGTCCGTTTACACGTATGCGTTACCATGACGGTTGTTTGATATGTTACCAGGTGGAAGACAATAGGCTGCTGCTGCTCTTTCCGTAACCATAGAGTTTCGACCTTGCGGCTACTTCCTCATGCGCAGTGATTGTGCAGATAATACTGCTCGCCGGCGAGCTGCATTCTTGGCGAACTCGTGTGAATTTTAGGCGACAGACTCGGCAAGGTGTCTTCCCGTACCGCCCTCGCTATCCCTTGGTTCAGCGGTTGAAGTGTGGCTCGTGAGTCCCGGACAGGGTGCGGTGTTGTTGGTACTGGACCTATTTGCGTCCGAATCCCCATAAGGCGGGACCCCGCTTATACTGTAGTATCGTCATTGCCTTACTGAAGTAGTGTCCGTGTGTGCGGCAACCATTTCAGTGAGCGATCCGCGTTGAATCGGCCGAGTGCAGCATCACAATGCAGCAAAAGGTGAAGTGCCAATGCAGTCCCGGTCCAATGATGAAACGTCTCAGCCTCATCGGGTGCCCACTGCAGTGCCGCACGGCAGCGGCTGCAGGGGATAAAACCTGTTTCTTTTTGTCGCCTCGCAGAGTCGGCGATGTTGACAGCGGGCGATCGCAGGGCGGCCACACCCAGGGGAACGAACGCACGGGAAGAAACAAGAGTAACGGACGACCCTAGACCAGAACCAGTCAGGCCACAAGCTCCATTCTGTTGCGCTTCCGTTGCCGTCTCCCGTACCGCTTTTTGGCGGCGGCGCCGCCGCCGCCGCCGCCGCGTCGGAATACGCTACCACTCATATTCTGGACATATTATCACTGGCCAAGCAATAGTAAAGAAAAGAAAAGCTGGACAAAGCGTCTTCTTAGACCGAAGGTAGTCGGGTGGGTGCGATTTAGGCTCAAGGCTGTGTTCGGACGACGTTTGACGGAGCAGAGCGCAGAGGAGCACCGTGCCAGAACAATGGGATTGTGTGCGACCGGTATTGGACGCTATCTGGCGTCTGCGTGTGCTGCGAAGCGTGCTACCGTGGTCCGTCTCACAGCTGGCCGCGGCAGCGGGCGAGCATTGTTGCACTGAAAGCTATGGCCGGCGATTCAGAAGAAATTGCGCTACTGTGAGAGAGCCGTCTCCCTTTCGTCTTTCGTCGACAAGGGGCCGCGCGGACAGGGGGCGAGGTGTCCCGCTCGGGGCAAAAGCGCCGGCGGCAGCAGGCAGTTTGTGACTTCGTGTTTTCCTTTGGGGGGGGGGGGGATGTCGATGTCGCGGGCTACACGTGTAGAGGAGGGCCGGGGCTGCTAAGTCGATGCGACGTCAAGGGCGGGGAACCGTGTGGCACCGACGCTAGGGAGAAGCCACATTTGGTGAAACGGAGGATGGAGGATGATCTGCGACTTCAGTAACGGTAGAATGGGTGATGTGACTCCGTTTGCGAAGAAGTACTAAAGTAATCCGTGCTTCGGCTACAATTCGCAGGCAGTAGGAAGTGGGGTGCCCGTGGCCCCGTCAGTCTTTCGTCGACGATGCGACTCCCTCCAAGGTCCTCGAAACTGTTGCAAGTTCACGCATGTTTGGATAGGTTTGCGTTGGCGAAGGCGTCGTCGCGACAAGCTCAAAGATGGAGACAGGCGTCGCGTATCGCACTGGAACGCGGGATACCAGACATTTGCGTAAACATGTTCTCGGTAGGGCTGGGCTGGCAGTTTCGCGGAGACGAGATTTGTAACCACTGACGCCTGCGTAGCCTGAAGTTTGCACCACGGCAAGAGGACGTCGGATCGGGGAAGCGGTTGAGGTCGGGGCCGGTTGTGTGAGATGCGTAGGATAAGGAGCTGGAGTTGGGTCTTTCGTGTAGCACGTGCCTTCAGGGGAGAAATGACAGTCCGTCCCGTCGGGACTAGTGGGCCAGGTCGGATACACCAAACGGTCCGTAGCGGGGCATGGCTTTCGGATGAGAATGTGGCGCGTGTGGCTGAGACTAAGGAGTGGCTTACAAGCCCTCATAGTTACTCACATATTAGGTAGTAATAGGCTCAAACTGTATGTATATTCGCCGAGATTATCGGTACATGGATTCACGCCAAAATCCTCCCTTAACGTGGGTGTCCACGGTCTGGACCCGTGCCCAGACCGACTTCGGGCCAACTGAGGCCACTTTGGGGTCGAATCGGCATACGCCCAGTCCAACAACTCCCACTATAATCCGGGCCTACAATCTGACAGATGTAACGAGCGCGCAATACTTACTGCTTGATAGCTTTTGTTCTTGATGCAGCTGAAAAGATCAGGACCGAGGACCCAACCACTGAACCAGCTGAAATACTGCTTTGAAGTGCCGAAGGGCAGAACTCAGTCTCTCGCCGGAGTGCAACCTTTCCCGAACGTGTGGAGAGTGTCTGTATATGGCCAGCAAAGCAGCAGAACCTTGCTCGCTTCCTCTAACCTCATGACAGATCGGGCGTCGTCCGCTTTGGTCGAACCATGAGTTCCAGTCCAAAACTCCGCTTGGCATAGAGACCAGAGTTTGTATTCATGTGTCAGGTTTCGGCTGAATTTCTGAGATGATTGTATTCGGTCATTATCGAGGTCGACTTGCCGTTTTCAGAACGCGGCTTCAGGCCGACTTTCTCACTGACGTAAGAGGCAGACAAGAGATCCTTCAACAGTCCCGCAATGGTTTTGTACTCGCTTGTTGGTCCTTTGGCAGGTTTTTTATTCAACCACCCGGAATACCCACGACAAACAAGACCGACCTTTCTTACAATGGGGAGATTCACCGAGACCCAAACTGGCTAGAGCCCATAACATATATGGGGCACGAAAGAAAGAGAAAATAACAGAGTTTCAATATGGAAATATCATACGTAGTTGCACGGAACCTGCAAAACTGCCAGGCCGCATCAAATATCCCATCGATTGCCAACTAACGCTAGTAGGTACGTATGGGCAAGTCCAGTGCATATAAACAGCTTGGATCTTAGCCCAATTAGAAATTCAGAAACTTGAGAATTCGGGGTAAAAGAGGGTACTTCTATGGTTGGGGTTAGTTGGCACTCGATGGGATAGTAAATTGCGACAATACCTCCACTCCCGTGGCGGAAGCTTTGCCATCGACTCCTGCCCCGAACGTATCGGCGATCTCTCTGACGACCAAAGATGCAATACTCGGCTAAAGAACACATGAATCGTCAGAACCTTGCGCGTATTAGGGCTGAAGTTGGACTTCACCATAACAACCTGAGACTATGATCCGTCCTGTTAATCGAATTTTGGGTAAACGATCGATCTTCAGCTGAACTGCTGTCGTCTTGAGTTGCCTGCGGGGTATTTATCCGTACCAGCGTACCAAGTCCGCCTGGGGAAGTAGGTCTTGGCCCGTAGTCAGACGGAAAGTGGGATGGATGCGCTTCAGCCCCGACCTTTAGGTCCAGCTCCTCGCATGCGAGCTCCTCGCATTCGAGCTTCCCACTACTTTTCACGAGAGTTCGAAGAGTATCGATAAGCTTCAAGATGGAGCCAGATCAAGTTAGTGGATGCGCCGCATACGTACGTGATCTAATCCTAAAATTACCATGCTGGAAGCTACTTTATGGGGTTGATTACTATATTGAGTAAACGAACTCTTTTCGGCCTTGGCATCCCATATCCATTGTGTCGGACCACGCCAAAGTCTCTCATCAAGGTTCTGCTTCCGAAACGACCTCGTTGCTTTTTCTAGGGACTTATTTAGCAACAAAAGTTCACCATAATGATGCGTCTCGTAGCCCAGTGCCGTTTGACCGCATGTTGAGATTCTAAGTAACATCCAATATATTTGGCTTCCGCTGCCTCTCATGCGTTTTGCGGCCATCATGTGTCACAGCCGGAGCGCTTTCGGCATGTTAAAGTATTGGAATTCTGCGAGTTCTCCCCGTTCTCCACTAGGTTGCCAAAGCAGCTTGTCACAGAGCAAACCCAGGTCCCCCGGCTGAGGGCGTCCCTGGAGTTGGACCGCTTGCTCGTCTCCCACGCGGCAGGCCATAACTTTGAAAATTGAGCCAAAGCGAAATCCCAATAGCCCTGATAGGAATCTTACCCATCTTCACCTAGGTACGACCGGCGCCATTGAACTCATAGACATCAGAAGAAAGAAATGTTGGAACGAGTCCGTTGTCCTAAGATGGGGAATCATCAGCGGAAATTTGAACACACCAGCAAATCCATGAAACAAATCTAATTGCTTGAGGCACTGACGGGACTGTTCAGTCTGCCACGATCTTTAACTCAAGTAACATCAGCTGGGAGATCCCACATACCACCTTAAGACATGGGATGTAAGCGATCGAGATCGCAAAGTCGACCGTTCGTTACGATGTTGCGGGTTAATTCCTTCTACATCTTCCTCCGAAACTAGCACCGAACTGGTTATCCAACCCGTTGCCTTTAAGGGCACAGAGAGGTTGATGCCTCCTCTTCGTCGGCAGTTGTCAACGGAACCATTCTCAGTCCGAGAAGGACCTCATCATTCTGCAGAGGAGCCTATCTCAAGTAAAGATTTTGGTGCTGACGGAGGAGCCACCAAGTCTACTATTGCTATCCTTGCGGCCTCTGGCAGGTTTCCTGGCGGCGCTGACACAATGGACGCATTCTGGGATATCCTCATCCGTGGTGTCGACACTCATGAGATGGTCCCTTCCTCCCGTTGGAGCTCTTCGACTCATGTGGGAGACACCAAGACCAAGAATGTTTCAGGAACTGGCTTCGGTTGCTGGCTACGTCAAGCATCACAATTCGACGTTGCCTTCTTCAATATGTCACCCAGAGAGGCTTCACAAGTTGATCCAGCTCAGCGTATGGCCCTCCTTACTGTAGCAGAGGCTCTTGAACAGGCGGGCATCGTGCCTGACCGCACTCCTTCCACTCAAAAGCACCGCGTTGGTGTTTGGTTCGGATCCACCAGCAATGACTGGATGGAGACCAACAGCGCGCAAAACATCGATACATACTTCATTCCAGGTGGCAATCGTGCCTTCATCCCGGGACGCATCAACTACCACTTCAAGTTCCGTGGCCCTAGCTACACCATTGATACCGCTTGCAGTTCTAGTCTCGCAGCGATGCATCTGGCGTGCAACGCGCTGTGGCGTGGAGAGGTTGATACAGCCATTGTCGGCGGTACTAATGTCCTCACGAACCCTGACATGACTGCGGGCTTGGACCGGGGTCATTTCCTCTCGCGTACGGGGAACTGCAAGACGTTCGACGACAGCGCCGACGGGTACTGCCGTGGCGAAGCCGTCGTGACCACCATCCTCAAGCGATTGGACGACGCCATGGCAGACAAAGATCCGATCCACGCCTGTATCCGGGGAATCGCGACGAATCATAACGCAGAGGCAGAGTCTATCACGAGACCACACTCTGAGGCTCAGGTGGAGCTCTTTGAGCATCTTCTCGCCGAGACCAATGTCAGCCCTGGAGATATCAGTTATGTTGAGATGCACGGGACTGGCACGCAGGCTGGCGATGCGGGCGAGACAACGTCTGTTGTGACGACACTCTCTCCGCTCACTTCACTCGGCTCTTCTATCAGACCTACGACGAAACCACTTCACATTGGCGCCGTCAAATCCAACGTGGGTCACGGGGAGGCCGCTGCAGGCGTTACGAGTCTGGCCAAGGTGCTCCTGATGATGAAGCATTCAACTCTCCCGCCCCACGTTGGAATCAAGACCAAGGTCAACCACAGGCTGCCCGATTTGCCTGCACGCAACACTCACATTACGATGAAAGCGACCGAATGGCCTAGACCTCAAAACGGAACTCGTAGGGTTTTGCTGAACAACTTCTCCGCTGCTGGAGGCAACACTGCCATGATCCTAGAAGACGCCCCTCTTCCTCGCAAAACCAGGACTCATGATCCTAGAAAACACCATATCGTTGCCATTTCAGCCAAGACTCCCGAGTCTCTCATTTCCAACCTTCGGAACATGATACAGTGGCTCGATGGCCCCGCCACGCTGTGGGATACGAACATTCTGCCCAAGCTTTCCTACACCACGACGGCTCGTCGGATGCACCACCGTCACAGAGTTGCGATCCCCGCGGCCAGTCTGGATCAGCTCAGATCCTCTTTGCAAAAGTCCCTGGATTGGACAACAGGCGAGAAGAAGAGCACTCCTGTGCCGCCTCGCGGAGCAGGCGTTGTGTTCACTTTTACCGGACAGGGCTCCCTTAAAGCCGGCATGGGAGCTGATTTGTACGCGCGCTTTGCGTCTTTCAGGACCGATATCCAACGCTATGATCATCTTTGCACCCAGATGAGGATGCCGTCGATTCTTTCAGTCTTTGAGCAGGCAAGAAGCTTTGGCGGCGAATCTCCTACTCTGCTTCAACTATCCCACGTTTGCTACCAGATGGCTCTCTGCAGACTTTGGCAGTCTTTCGGCATCAAACCTCAAGCCGTCGTTGGCCATAGTTTGGGAGAGTATGCTGCTCTATATGCAGCCGGAGTATTGTCCCAGGCCGACGTGATCCATCTTGTTGGTAGCAGAGCAACGCTCATGGAAGAGCATCTCTCTTCCGGCTCCCACATCATGTTGGTCGTTCTGGCACCCGAGGCCACTGTTCTCGCCGCGTTGCCAGACTCTGCGAAGGAGAGCTTCGAGGTCTGTTGCCGCAACGGAAAGCACAATGTAGTTCTCGGTGGCAGAACGGCACAGGTTTTGGAGATCCGGGTGCTCCTCGAGTCCAAGGGCATGAGGTGCCACGTTCTCGACACGCCCCTCGCATTCCACACGTCGCAGGTCGATCCGATTCTGGTGCCATTCTTCAAGCTGTCATCCAAAGTCCGGATCCGCGAACCCATTGTACCCGTTATCTCTCCGACCCTGGGCAAGGTCCTGGGCAAGTCTTCGGAGTTTGGCGACGGCTACTTCGTGCGTCATTGCCGGAACCCGGTCAACATCCTTGAGGCTCTGACCGTTGCAAAGAATGAGGGCTTCATCAACGACAAGAGCATCGCAATTGAGATTGGCCCGGCTCCCGTAGTCTGTCGCATGGTAAATGACGTGGTCGGATCTCAGATGCAAGTCTTTGCTTCGCTGCACAAGGGCATTGACACATGGCAACTGCTCGCGGAAGCGATGGCTGGCCTGTACATGGCCGGCGTCAATGTGGAGTGGAGCAAGTACCACGAGGACTTTCCCGAGTGCCATGAAGTCTTGCAGCTACCAGCTTACCGTTGGGCGCTCAAGGAATACTGGATACAGTATGTTCACGATTGGAGTCTTCGGAAGGGCGAGCCTCCTTCCATAAGCCCTGCACGGTTCCCATATTCCTCGATATACAGAGTGGTCAAGGAAAATCTCAAGGAAAGCTCAAACGGTCAGATCATAGTCGACATTGATCTTAACTCGAAGGATGTCCATTCCACGGCACAAGGACACAAGGTCTACGGCGTCCCATTGTGTACTCCTGTAAGTCATGAACGTCTCTGTAAGAACATGGTGGACTAACTCTCTCAAACAGTCCGTATACGCCGATATCGCCCTCATGATTGGTCACTACGTGAGCCAAATCACCGGTACGGTCGCTGATGAAATGGTCACCGAGATCGCGGAGATGCACGTCCAGAGCGCCTTGGTTGCAAACGACGACGGCAAGGCTCAGATTCTCCGTACCGACGCCAAATTCGACAAGGAGGGCAACACGGGCTCGTGCACCTTTTCCAGCATGGATGTGAGTCTGCTTACGACTTTGTTTCACTGGTGCTTGCTGGCCATACTGACTCTTCCATCAAGAGCAAGGACGAGGTCATCGAACAGCATGCCAATTGCAAGATTCGCTTCGTCCCCCCCGAGGCATTCAGGACAGACGCTGCTGTCGAGCGGGCTTCTTCAGATGCATTGAGTCGCTCCAAAGCCTTGCACTCACAGGTCGGCGAAGCTGGGAATACTTTCAGGTTCAGCAAGACGATGATTTACAAGATGATCACGCAACTTGCCGACTTTGACCCCCAGTACCGAGGACTCTCTGCGGTTACGCTCAACAACGACACATTCGAAGCTGCCGGCATGATTTCTTTCAAGGGCCTTCCCGACAACGACACCTGGTTTTCCAATCCCGCCTATCTGGATGCAATCTCGCAGCTCGGTGGGTTTGTTATGAACGCCAACGAAGGTGTTGATCTCGAAAAAGAAATCTTCGTCAACCATGGCTGGGAGTCCATGAAGCTTCTGACTCCTAAGCTCGACCCCGACACGACGTACTACTCGTACGTGAAGATGAGCGAAGGCAAGAACAAGTTGTGGATGGGAGACGTCATCGTCTTTGATGAAAGTTACAGTCTTGTTGGCTTCGTGGGAGGCTTGACTGTAAGTACATGTACGATTCTCGCCCGAGTATGGTTGATAACGTCAAGTAGCTTCAAGGTGTGCCCAAGCGACTCATGCAGCACATCGTGAACTCCGCCAACAAGAAGGTGTCCGGTGGCGTCCTTGCGGCTGATCGACGCGCCACTGCACAACAGGCTCTACAGTCACCAAAGCTGGAGAAACATACCGATGCCGCTCAAACCAGTCCAGTAGGGGCATCGGTAGCAGACAAACAGAACGAATCCGCAGATACGTGGGAGATGGCACTCAACATCTTGTCCGAGGAGAGCGGCATCGATAAGGGAGAGCTTGCCGAGGAAGTAGCCTTGGCGCACTTGGGCATCGATTCTCTCTTATCCCTCGTTGTTTGCGGCCGCATCCGTGACGAGCTGGACATTGACCTGCCCGAGAGAGCACTATTTGTTGAGTGCACCACAGTTGCCGATGTCAAGCTACGCATCTGCGGGCCAGAGTCCGACTTACAGGCGTCCGCGTTGACGGTTCTGACAGGCAGTGACTCTGAGTTCTCGGACCTGGGATCGTCGGACCTAGTGGAGGGACCCTCGCCGATTCTGGAATTCAATACTGACGACGCATGTCCCACGCCAGCATCGTCTCTCAGTGACGATTGCGTGACCATTGAAGACTTGGGAAAAGAAACTATCGCAGCGACATTGTCAAGGATTCCACCGGCCAGGTCTATGTATCTCCAGGGCTCTAGAAAGAGATCCACACAGACTCTGTTCTTATTCCCAGACGGATGCGGCGCCGCTACCTCGTATCTCGCTCTTCCGGCAATCTCACCCACTACGGGACTCGTCGCTTTCAACTCACCGTTCCTCAAGTATGCTCCTCTTTGACCCCATCTTACGCTTACACACATCACTGACCAATTTACTTTGCCAGAACCCCATCTCGCATGTACAACCACAATCTGCAGGAAGCCCTTCATTCTTACATCGCAGGACTCCGCAGTCGCCAAGAGGAAGGCCCGTACCATCTCGGAGGCTGGTCCGCCGGAGGGATCCTGGCCTTTACCGTCGCTTCCGAGCTCATAGCCGCGGGTGAGAAGGTCGCCTCTCTCACCTTGGTCGACTCACCGCCACCCAATAATGGGCTGGACCGTCTACCGGACAGGTTCTACGAGCACTGCATCAAGGTGGGTATTTTTGCCAACGAAATGCGCCGGGGTGCCGATGACGCACCGCCCCCGGACTGGTTGATGCCGCACTTCCGCGCGTCAACCGAGTTACTGAATCACTACCACGCACCTCCCTTGCCCATTAGTGCGGCAAGAGAATTGCGAGTCAACATCATTTGGGCGGGAGAGTGTGCGTTCGACGGCGTTCGTTATCCGAGAATGCCACCGTCCAAGAAGGGAGAGGTTGACGTCGAAGACATAAAGTTCCTCACTGAACGCAGGAAGAATTTTGGGCCTGGGAAGTGGGCCGAGCTATTCCCCGGAGCGAAGATCACCACCGGAGTCGTCGAGGGTGAACATCACTTTAGCATGATGCGCGGAGAAGGCGCGGGGAGATTGGTTGATCTGATGAGGGATGGTCTGAAGAAAACGTCTTGTTCATAAGCCGGCCTCTCGTTACTCCTTGGCGTTGCGGTTTGCTCAATAGGCGTTGGCATGGTCTGTTGGTCAACATTGGCGTTGCTCTCTTAGTACTCTTACTACTGGATCCGGATTGAAGTCGCCATTGTTCTAGAAAATGAAGCAGCAAAGTCAACTTCAAAATAAAGACCTATACCCTAATAGTATTATTACCCAATTATGCATTACTTTGGTTGTAGTTGAGCTCCAAATTCTCAGCGCGCGGGCATTCCCATGTGGTCGGAATACTTCTCAATCACCGGAAATACTCTGCTTGGTCCGCAAAGGGCATTGGAACGGTCGCCGAGGAACACTCCTGAGGGTTCGATTTCACATCAGTGTAATAGAGATCCGGGAATCGCACTCGGCGACTACGAAGAACGAAAACCTCCGGGAATTGACCAAGATGGGGAATTTCAAGGGAAAATTAGGCTTTACCTCTTCCTTGTTCATGTGTCAGTGTGATACAGAAGCTTCCGACATCAAATCACATTGATTTCCCGTCAAGTGGGAGAATTGCTTTTAGACTTACACCGCAGATATTGATCTAGTCGTCCAGCAGCAGGTAGAAAGAAAACCAGTGGCTGAACTTTGAGAGGTTCAATCATTTCCTGCTTCACCAGAATACGGATCTGAGCTTGCAAGACTGGAAAATCAAGAGCGATTCAATTCTAAGGCTAAGTGTATGGCGACTCAACGTCATCCAGAACTATCTTGTTAATAGCAATGGAGGTATTACTTGCTGTTCAACAGCGAACCTGTCTATGACCTTAGGATCATAGCTCCTCTTGAACCGCACCCCCTTGGGACAGTTTGAAACCACCCGGGACCTGAATTTGGAAACTCTGCTTGGGATCATACTTCTTGCTTGTAGCAATCAGCTGCTCTAATGTATTCGGGCTGCGACGAAGTAGTGGGTTCTGCCAGCTTTCCGCAAAGTTGCCTGCAAGTACTTGCGGTATACACCCATCTCCCTTGCTTTGCGCTCGGCACCCTCGATGAGAGCCTGGACAGTCTTCTCGATGTTATCGTCACTGGAGGACTCAGTGCCGTTGATCGAGACCGCCAGATGGATGTAAATGAGATTGCCCTCTGTCTGAATGGGACCCAGGGAGCCGGTGGCCCCTTGGCGTTCGGCTATAACGGAAGGGACAGGCTGGTAAGCCACGGCGACGGAAAAGCCACCAAGACGCAGATAAGGTCGGAAAGCCTTGTCGGCCATCTGGAAGAACTCTTCCATCATTTGCTCGCAAGGCGCGAAGCTGATGGTGGCGAAGAGCCATCTCTTGGGATACGTCGCCAAAGCGGCGTATTCGCGAGAGACGGACGTGACATTGTCAATGCGAAGGGTGTTGGTCGGGCCGCCCGGGAAAAGAGGTTTCCGAGGGATATCGAGGAAAGGCTTGAAGACATCAGGCGCCACGACGGGCGGGTCGCTCTTGGTGTACTGCAAGCTGCTGCCAATGAACCAGCGTCCGGTGGCGCTGCTCAAAACGAGGTTGTTGATGTAGTGGACGTAGGGATCGTACGGATGCATCGAGGCCAGGTGCGCATGCGCCCTAAAGTGTTCTTTACGGGTCGAGATGTCGTGGAAGGTTTGTCCTCCCCAGAACTTGCCCTGTGGGAAAGTCTTCATGGTGATGGCGGTAACAACGCCGAAGTTGTTGGCGCCGCCCTTGAGAGCTTTCCACAGGTCTCTGTGCTCCTTTTCGTTCGCGTGGACAATGTCTCCGTTCGCGAGCACGACCTCGAAATCCTCCACGACGTCGCAGATAAAGCCATATCGAGGAGAAAAGAACGAGGTGCCGCAACCGAGGACCGCGCCGCCCACACCGACACCAGCAACACGGGCGCCGAGGGTGCTCAGGTCGTAGGGGTCGAGCTGCTCAGTGACCTGGTCCCAGGTCTGGCTTGGGCTGACGACGATTGCCTTGCGATCCGATGAGATGCCAGATGCCGGAAGACGCGCCAGGTCAACAAGGACACCGCCGTCTATGCTAGCAGCGCCCTTGTATGGGGTATGTCCTCCGCCACGGATGGCGAACTCGCACTGGCTCTTGCGAAGCTCGAATCCTCGGGTGAGAGACCTCACCGTGATCGAGACATCGTATGCTGATTCGGGGATGACGATGCACGCTGGGTGGCTCTCGGCGTTTTTGAGACTGAAGTAGGAGCCGACGGATGAGGTGTAAGCCTTGTCGCTGGATCTCACCACGCCGTGGCTGCCCATCACCTTGCTGAGTGCTTCGCACTTGAAAAGAGTCAAACAATCGAACGTCGGTCATTCAAGTTGGAAAGACTTACACATGATGTCGACGAGGCGACAGCGTCTTCCACTGCGGCTCTGCCAGAGACCGAGCTCAGCGTGCCGAGGTAAACCTGGTTGCTGGACGTCAACCTGGGGAGGTTGAGCACCCATTGATGAAGACCTGCGCCAAGCATGATTGAAAATGTCCAAACACTATCCTAGAGCTCGCTACGTATAAGTTCTGTGAAGAATCTGTGATTTGGTGAGTCAGTTTGGTGAAAGAAGGTTAATAACACATCAACAAAATGTCCTCTGTGACTGCAGCAGTCGGCAAGATGGGGTAGGTCGAATCGCCGAAAGTCGAGTGTGTTTGTTTCCCCAACCTTTGGGCGTTTCCCGCATCCCCGGCGAATGCTTGCGAGAGCGATCACACCAACGTCTGCGCCCATTCCCCGGCCGCATCAAAGATTATTGCCAGCCAATTTGCTTCAAAAGGATCAATTCGCAACAAGTAAAGAAGGGCTGGGAACATGCATAGAAATGACGCCTCAGCTGTCGAGCTTACAAACAACCTGCAGATCGATTCGCGGACATGCCCGGCCTTACCTCAGACGATATTCGCAAGGTCGCGTTGGCGGGTGTGAGTCCCAGTACCCATCCAACCACTCATGTTGCCGAAGGGTAGCCAAGCGCTGACGATGCGGGCAGAGAGGATACGTCGGAAGCTATGTCTACGATGAGCTGGTCAATGCCGGTTTTGATGTGACAGTACTCTCTCGTTCAAACCCCGATAACAAAACCAACGTCAAAGTCGTGGACTACAACTCAATTACAAGCCTCGCAGAGGCATTGGAGGGCCAAGATGCCGTGGTGTCGACCGTCTCGATAGTCGGCTGGCCTCATCAGTACAAGCTGATTGATGCCGCTGTCGCGGCCCGTACGGTCAAGCACTTCATCCCTAGTGACTTCACGGCTCTGTCCGCGAACCCGGAGGCCGCCGATATGCCTTACTACAGAGACGCAGTCGCGATCCAGAACCATCTCCGAAAGAAGGGGGCCAACGCAGGCATGAAGTGGACCGTCGTTCAAACCGGCCCGATCGTAGGTTGCGTGCTGAACGGATCGTATGCGTTCAACTTCCAGGACCGGACTACGTTACAACCCGGCACCAAGAGCATCGGCGACCACAAAGTCAGTATGACGCGAGGACACACTATTGGAAAAGCGGTCGCCGCCATCTTTGGCAAGTCAAATAGGATGGAGAGCGGGCCGATTCGCGTTCACGACCTCGTCACTTCGCAGAATGAGATTCTTCGGGTTGCCGAGGAGAAATCTGGGGTGAAGTGGTCTGTATCTCACGTTGACGCAGACGCCAAACTCCAGGAGGGGTTGGACATGTTCGAGCAGGCTGGCGAAGAGCCGCCTCCCATGTTTGCGACGTTCCTGGTCATTCACTACTCAATCTTCGGTGGAAAGTACAAGACCGATTGGGATGGGGAGGGAAACAAGGCACTCGGCATTCCTACCTTGGCCAAGGGCGAGTGGGAGGATCTGATTGCGCAAAGGGTTCGCAATGAGCCTATTGACGGAGGCCTGCCGTGGAACTCAGCACCCAAGCCGAGAAAATAGTGGTCATACGGAAAGGTGAAGTCTAGCCGCGCCCAAGGATCAAGGAATTAGGGGACGTCAGAAGAGATATATTGATCATGAAAGAAATCGTATGCGGTTGTTGTGTAATGAAATCTGATAGAGCGCCGTGTTAGCTCGTGTGTGTGGCCAAACCACCACAGCGCTCAGAAGTATAGAACGCCGCAACACACATGAAACGTGATCAGACACCGGAAGATAATCACAAGGCGTGCGTGTGAGTTTACAGTATTGCTTTGCTTTTGCTTCCTACAATATCGCTTCACAATTCAAAACTGAAGCCGTTCCATTCCCGGTATTCCAGCGGGACCTCCGGAAACTGATCCACGCCGTCCAGAAGGACAAGGCTCATCCCCCCAGCATGGTGAGTCTGCACATGGCAGTGCAGAAGCCATGCACCCGGACTTTCGACCTTGTATCTCACAGCAGTCCAGACAGCAGGCGCATCACCCGCGATATCAGGAGTGGTGAATGTGTCGAGACGAGCGGGATTCTCAAAGTTGAATGAGCCCACCGGAAGGCTTCGCTCGGCCTCCTCCACGCTGCCCCAGGGGAACTTCCCAACCCCCGACCCGAGAAAGAACACCTTATTCCCGTGCTTGTGAATAGGGTGACTCTGCGCCAGAGGACCTTCCGTCTCCAAGATGATATCGACCCAGTCACCTAGTTCAGAAAAGACAACCAGCTCGCTATCTGGTACGTTCCGAGGCTTTTGGAAGAGCATCGGCGGGTCTCGTTCTTCCGCTGTCATGTTGTACAGGTCATGCCCAGAAAGACTCCATTCGTAGGCGCCGTGAGGGCGACCGGGCTTTCTCAGCACCAGCCTGACCGTTCGAGCGGGATGCCGGGCGGGTCGCCGCTCAGGATAAGGCCGGCCCTCTTCGGGCTTGAATGAGCGAATGCCGTCGATCAGAGACTGCCCTGCGTAGTTCATCTTCGGTGTTCGGCGAAGCGGTGCGGCAACGGCATCGCCGTACGTCATCTCTGCGAAGCCCCCGAGGATCTGGTTGAGGAGGTCGTTGGCCATCCGAATCGTGTAGCGCGCCGGCTCTTGATCGAGCTTGACCAGCACCGAGACGCGGTTCCCATTGCCGACGTAGACCCGGTCGGTCACCACTGGATGGATGTACTGTCCATCTACCGCATAGACGTGCATCTCGTGGTTGTCGATGGAAAGTTGTAGCGGGTAAAGGCCGCCAACGTTGACAAAAGCCAGCGCTGCCCAGCCCAGTCTCTCATCGACACTGAAGGTCAAGTTCCCCTTTGGATTCTGTCCGCCCACGCATTCTCTCACAGCGTGCGGCGGGAGCTTCCCAACATCCACATCATAGTCTCCTTGCAGCGCCCGAATTGGGGGAACACACCCCTTGGCCGTCATATGATCCTCGCCAAGATCTTGCAACATCTTGAGGATCGTAGGGTTTGTCATGTTATCCAGCGTGATCGGGTCCAAGCAGTACTGTGATCCAATGCCGTTGACGATGATGGCATCCGTGCAAGCGAGGTCAAAATTCGCTGCCGTCTCAATGTGGTAAAAGTCGTCGAATTTATATTGGCTCCAGTCAGCCATGAGGAGCGGTTGAGTCAGCGATTCAGCAACGTGCATAGCTCGTGCTTCGGTGTCGTCTCGACTGATGAGATGGAATGGTCGCTCGACTTCGGGCGATGCATCAATGATTATCGCGCCGTAGAGACCATCCATCAACTGGCCTCGGGAATGAGCGTGGTAGAAGAACGTTCCAGCATCGTCTGCTGTCCACCTGTACAGGTAAGAAGCGCCAGCATGAATTTGGCGCTGGGTGAGTCCGGGGACTCCGTCGCTCCAGGGAGTTGTTCGTTGTTCGATGCCGTGGAAGTGCATGGTGGTGTCCTGTCGTAGATAATTCCGCACGAGGACCTCCACCTGGTCGCCTTGGTTGAGTCGTAGAGTAGGTCCAACGAACGTTCCATTGACAAGAATGGCTTCCCGCGTCCCTGCACCGATCGCGTCCACGTTCCCAGAAGTGATATGTAATTCGAATCGGACAGGTTGCTGATTTGGTGAGGCTTGTTTCGGGGCGCCCAGCTCGAGGAGCGCCAGCCGACTGCACCAAGTAAGAGACCATGTGTGCAAGGTGCACCAAAGAAAAGCCACAATCTGCATTGTCCGCAGATCTGACAAATGAAGCTGCAAGTGTTCTTGGTCAAGTTCTGCTCGCCACTTGAGGATAGGCTGGCGTGCCTGTTGAGCGACATTGGGAATAACGTCCCACACCTACTTCTCGGCCACCCCCACATTTCGGCCACCCACTTTTGATGCCCTCACATTCATATACATCAACTTCAACTAATATTTATATATATTATAATGCTACAACGATATAACTTTCGCTATTACTAGGGTTTTTAGACCTACTGGATTTATCTATGCTATTTTTAAGTTCGCCCGCTTCAATTTGAGCACTCCAAATAGCCTTAATATTAGTAAACTTCAAATTTAGGCTTATTTTGACCTTCTTGCGTTTCCTAGCCCTACTGGCATTAACTTCTGCCTATAGTGCCTCAATCTTTCGCTAGGCTACTGCTAATTAGTATACCTTCTTATTAAAGCCCTTCTAGACCTTCTGAAAAAGCAGGCGCTATATATACTTATCGTTATCCAGCTTACTAAATAGATTAAACTGATTCTAAAGCTTATCCCTCTTCTTGGGGTTAACTAAGGGACTACTAATATATCTGCTGCCTATTTTTCGCTTGCTTTGCTATTAGAGAGCCCTTTGTAGACCTAACTAGCTAGTTTGGTAGGGGTTAATATATTCTCAAGTAGTAGAGGGCTTATAAGGGGTCTAGCTATACTAATAGGCTATAAACCAGTCTATTTCTAGCTACTAATAATATTCTTGCTTATTAGGGCTGCTTTATATGCCTTATTATAGTATATAACGAAGTTTCTCTTGCTTATAACTATACTAGTATCCCATTTAGCTAGTAATTCAAGCTCCTTCTTATATACTGCCTTGAGGGGCCTAAAAACCAACTAATTAAGTAGCTAAAGGACGTGTAATATATATACTAATAAGAACAGTAAGTATATCTTGTTTCTAAAGTATATATATATAAAAGCAGTAGTCTTATAGCTTCTATAACTATCTAAAATTAATAATCTAACCTCTAAGGGGTCCTCTAGCTAGGTTAAAGGGATAAAGACCTCTATTAACTACTTAATAGCTATAGAGTCTGAAGTTCACCTATTTTCTATAGCTATGAACTTCTAGGATTTATATGGGGTTAGATCCAGAGGGAACCACTACTACTAGATATTCTTGCCCTTATATATAATAAGTAGAGGTAGTACCTTACTAGTTATAGAGATGTACTTAATTGGAGATATCTAAGCATGCAATCCAGGCTATTTCTTATAAATAGAATAAGTTTCTAATAATCTAAAAATAAGCCTATTTAATCCTCTACCTTCTAGAATACTAGTCTTATCTATATTATATCAATTAGAGGCCTTAATAGCTATAATCTTAGGTATAGCGAGGTATTTAAACTATTACCTAATTATATTAGTTAAAGCTCTATTAATACGCTAGGAATTAATTACTCTACTTCTCTGGACCCTTATAGATAGGTTTCTCTTAATAAAAGACTACACCTAGTTCTTTCTAAGAGGCTGGGAGTCTCTATAGACCTATAGAATGCATTTAGTAAAGTCCTTAAGTTGCTAATAAGTTGGAGGCAGGCCTAGGGCAGCCTAAATTCAAACCTATTCAGCTAGGTAGCTTTCCTAGGTTAGAGAGAGCCTTTCGTTACGACCCGTTATGCAAGGATAACAGCCATCCAACCAACCTAGGCGTTAGGCGGCTAGGACAGGATATTTATACTGCAGGATCACGGGAACACCAGGGATGCCCACGGCACAGAAGAACTATAGTATAAGTCACGTGACGATAAGATAAGGAATAATTAGTGGAGTGTAGAAGGAGCGCTTAGTAATTAGTTAGTCTTCCCAACTAATTGCGATTACCTATATATAGAAGTGATCACCTAGTAACAGGGCTAGAAGAGACTATTTGGGACTTATATATAGTATGGACTTAGGACTCCTAAGGATAGACTTCTATAGCTCTTTAGTAGTTAACTTCGTAATTACTCTAATAAGTACTCTCAGCTTTATCTTATACTATAACCCCCTTATAAGGATTATAACTAATTACTATACTCCTAGAACCCTAAGATTCATTTAGCAATATAGTATAGTAAGACTATACTATTAACCTAGTATTATCCCTCAGCTTCTGTTAGCAGAACCCTACTATCGGATAGCTAACTATAACACTTTGATTACTTCTATTTAGTAAGTTAACCTTTAACGCTACTAAATAGTATAAGACAGGAATTATGTTGACTTCTAATAACAACGCGCAACAAGCTAATAATGCTAGGAACGCATAACCCGCAGCCCCAAGACCCGCAAATAACCAATAGGCCCAGATAGCTCCTGCAGACACCTAGGAAACAATAAGCCTCTAATAGATATATAATATAATCCTCTAGCTCTAATAGGAAAACGCGCAGCTAGCTACCTAGCACGGACCTAAGGCCAAGTACCTAGAACCTGCCCCATACTTAGGAGAGCTAGAAACCTTTTAAGGATTCCTCACCCGCACCTAAGCCTACCTTTATTACTATACTACCTTATTTCAAGATGAAACCACAAAAGTTCACTAAGCTGCTTCCTTTCTTAGGGGAGATACCCTCACCTAGTTTGAACTGTTGATAAGAGACTAGCTAGGCAACTTATATAACTAGTAAGATAAAGAAACTCAGAAAGTATTTAGGAAGTATAGTGAGTTTAAGAAGAAACTATAGGAAGCCTTTAGAAGCCTAGATAAAGAATAAATTACTAAGTATAAACTTACTAATCTTATATAGAAGGGATTAGCTAGTAAATATACTATTAAGTTCTAATAGATTTTATCTAAGCTAGATTAGGGAGAAGAAGCCCTAATAGCTAAGTTCTACTAAGGCTTAAAAGAAGAAGTTAAGGATAAACTCGCATAACTTAACTATCCTAAAGAACTCCACTAATATATAGATACTATAGTTAAAATTAATAACTGCCTCTATAAATAATATTTTAAATATAAAGGATAGTCTACTTAGAATAATAAAGTAGAATAAAGCGATAATAGAAGAAAGGGCAACTAGTACTAACCTAGTAATAACTACTACGCTAAATAAACCTCTAACTATAGGCCTAACCCTAGAGCACCTTAGTATACTACTGCCTATAGATACTATAGTAGACCTATAGACCTTAGCGTAGCTTATAAAGATAATAAGCGAAATAATAATTAGAAGAAAGATAAGTAATGCTATAACTATAATAAAATAGGATATCTAGCTTATAAATACTAATCCCCTAAGAAGGAATGCTTCTAACTAGTACCTAAGAAATAATAAATAAGTCTCGCTATTAAAACTACACCTTATAAATAACTTTATTAGACTACCTGCTATAATAATAATAGCGGAACTCACTTAGACTATAAGGAATATATAGGATAGTACCTAAAAAACCCTTATAGGTTAGAATATAATACTACTGGTGTCCCCCCAGCACCTATATATACCCTAGCAGTAGGATATCGAACCTATATAAAGGCTAAAAGGAAAGCTAATAAATAGCTTAATGAAATACTGCACGCGCCCCCAGGCGTAGATATTGAGATTAATAATAAGGTCCGCATTACTAGACTATAATAAGGACTTTAAGCATATAAGCTATAAGTAAGAATATAACCTAAAGAAGTTATATAGTAATAATAGATTAGAGTACTATAAACCTATATTAAGAGGTAATAAGACGCTAGAAGTAACCCTAAGCAAATCTAATAGATTAATAATAAAACTAGGGACTAAGCAGTAAGAGAACCTATATAAAACTATAAGATATAGCCCTCTTAGAAATAACGAGATAAGCTCTATTACGCTAGAAGAGCTAAATAGAATAAACCTTCTGCTATAATAACTAATAAATAATAACTAGACTTAGAGATAGAAAAA
>JAXCEF010000164.1:0-106688 GCA_037178605.1 Colletotrichum euphorbiae
CCCCCCATTGGTGTCCTGAGGTCTATCTAGCATAGAGTTCGTCATCGTTACCATCTATGCCCAATCAACGCAGCAGCGAGGCCGAGGTCAGGTCGTGGGGATTTCCCCACGTCTTCACGTGGACCGATGGATCGTAAGTCGAGCTTTTGGATTCCTGTGGCGTTCCTGACGACGGCCGGAATCGGTAGCCTGTGACCGGCATTGACCGGCATTGACCGGCATATCTGACATGTTGTCGTCGTTGATGCGCCTTGCGACAAAGTGACTGACAGCTGGGACCAGGAACGCGCACTATCCCCCGCATTCGCATCGCGGTCTGACGACCCATTTGATACTCAGAGGCAACTTGACCATCACCTATCCAAAGGATGAGCAGCCGGCGAAGGTTATCTATGGCGTCGGTGACCGCATTGATGTCGATGCTGGCCGCGTGCACGAGGTCTGGATTGGCGAAGAAGGTTGTACCTATGTAATTGGAGAGTGAGCTTTTTTTGAGTGCAATTACAAGCACGTTAAATGAGGTCCTACGAATCACACGGTCCACCTGATGACTACAGTAGCTACCTACGCTGAGACGCCGCCTAAGAATTGCTGATAGCCACGTCGCTCCATTCTCCCCGAGTTGTGAACCCACATCCGAATAAGATCCTGGTTCTCGCGGGAATCTCCTCTTGACTGGAATGAAAAGCCCCGAAGGCTCGATTCCACGACGACGGCGCTGAACCCTTTGGTTTGCAAGCGTCCAGATTGAACTCCGGCGGCCTTGACCACCGGACTTGGCCGAGGTTGAGTTTGGCACGACGCTGCAGCCAACTCAGCGCCGAACGCCCGGTCAGGGCTTTGGTGCCCCCTTTCTCGTGTCTGACAGAGCTGCCTGCACCCGATGAAAATTGGCCCCCCCAATCCCGCCAGAGCTCGAGTCGCGCCTCATCTAGCATACCGGTGGCCGGGCGTGCCTACTGTCGAGGTTTCATCTCGCGCGATTCGAGCCCGCTACGCTATGAAGCGGGAAAGCTTACTGGAAAAACATCAGCTAATGCGAGCGCAATGTGCGGGTTCAGTCGACAGGTCTGCGGTTTGCATCGCCCTGCATGACAGGCTGATTGAGATTCAGGAGAGTTTCTCTCGAACGTGAACCAAGATCTTAGTGACGCTCTACGTGAGCTGGCATCTCGTGAAAATTGTGTGCCTTGGCCAACTGCAAAGAAATAGAACTCGCCTTCTCGTGGTGAAAGAAACGTACTTTGAAACGAGGAGTAGTCAGTCCCTCGCCCGTGCACCGTAGTCGAAAATGGTCTCACGTCTTATTCAGGGACCGGAGAGGCAAACGTTCCGGAAGGCCATGGAAACCCAACCTCCTCCCTGCTGCTCAAGCGTCTTCGTCTGTTCAATGCGGCGAACCGACTCAGGCCTGAAGGGAGGGACAGTGGTGAAAAATGTTGGGACGGGCAGTCGGCTGTCTACTGCATTTCCGCAACTTGGTGACAGGAACTTGCCCTGGTGGACGGAAGCGACAACATCGTGGACGTTGCCCCAGCTCCGGGAAGGTATAACCCGCAATCCTCACGTCGCTAGTCTCGTTGCGTGGTCGAATCTCGAGTAACTAATCTCCTTGCTAGTCGGGGAAGTCTAAGCACTATGCAACTATGAGCGAGATTGATATCGAACTGATATCAGCCTGGGGCATAGCAACCGCGCGCATCCTACTCTTCGTCAGTGGGCGCTTGAGCGTCAATCTCTTCTACATGCCGTCGTCCCACTCTCACACTCTTTGCCGGCAGCTGCCAGTATCACCTGCGAGACAGGTTGCGTCTTGTCGACAGCAGGGTTTGGACGACCACATCGAGTCATTTTTCGCCCGGCCGTCAGCCTTGACTCAAGACCACGCAAGAGAACATGAGATCACCGTTGTCTCCAGAAGTTGTGTCAAAAACCGCAAGGCTCAGGGGGAAGATGTGTTCCTCGATGTTATCGCGGTACGTGCAATGAATCGCGTAGCGGGATACTGACGTGGACAGCGCTTGCGCAAGTTTTGCATCAAGTTGAGAGCTTGGAGACAAGCGACCAATTTTTTTTTTCCGACAAACCAATGGATGTCGTGCGTCGGCCAGCGGCAACAGGCGATAAATAACAGCTGACCGGTGCGATGAATATACTGTAGTGCGCGGATCAGTCTCGCTCAAGGCGTACCTATTTTCAGGTTGCCCGGTCACCCGGCCTTAAACATGGAGCTTGCCGCGCCGTACCATATATACGCAGTGAGATGCGCCGCGGATGCTTCGTACTGGTGCCGGCTGCGTCGCTCTGTTCGAGATAGCAGCTGTTTCGACTTGCTGTGGGTCAAGTGCGCACGTCCGACGTCGCAGCAGGCTCACACCTGGCACGGTTTGGCTGGAGCTGGATTGCACCTCTTTGTAAACAGGACACCAGTGGCGATTAAACTTGTATTTCACTTCATCTTTGTGAAAAGTGGAAATCCGCTTCCAAAGGCAAGGATGGGCACGCATATCACTACCGGCCAAGGAAGCGGTCGCAGTCGCAATGATGCTGCCGGTTGGCGGGGGTTCGAACTGAAAACAGACATGAGAAGTTTGAATGGCGGAAACACCGCCCACTACCTACTAATGAAAGCAAAGTACTCTGTACTTGGACACGCATCCAACAGTCTCCATGGCGTCTGCAATTTGCCGAGACAGTCTTGCCCAAGCTCATGTGGTCCACAAGTTGTTAGCAAGGGACCCGCCCTCCTCTTCGGCCGAACCAGAGAGACTCGATGGCGCGTCGCCATGGTTTTTGATGGCAAAATCTTGGAGTCTGGCCTTGGCGAGTCTGCCATGGGCGATGAACCGGGAGCCATATATGAACTGCAGCACAGCGTCCCATTCTCCAGTGTCTGAGACCGACGCTGGTGCGCAAGGGCGCCCTTTGGCGACTGCAACCGTGCAACGTCGCTAGGAGTTTTTCCGCGGTCAGTAAGCTAAGCATAAAGGCGGCGGTTGACCCATCATAGTGGCTGTCATCCCGGCCACTCGGAGAATTATCCACCAGAAAAATTGTGCAGACAGTGAATGTGATCTCGATGACGGCCGTTGTCCGTGTTCCCCAGCGCAAATGTTTCGTACCACCAACGCTAAGAACAGGACCTCGTGTACAAGATGACGTTCCCAAAGCGTATATCGCAGAAAGTTGCTGGAGGCTCTTGTCTTTAAGGTGTGGGGATGGTAACACTGGAAACAGGAAAGGTAAATTGCTTGCTTGGCCGATCGCCGCCGATGAGGTCTGAATGATCTCAACATCGTCGTCGACTTTCGCGTCTTCATTCCAATTGAGGCTGCGCCGAGAAGGGGTAATTTCACAAACCCATGAACCTTGTCTGCTCGGAGCACTGAGTCCTCAGCAAGGTCTGGCGGGGGGAGATTGCCCGCTATGACACCTGGGATGAGGCTATCTCGGAGCGGGGTCAATGGCCAGTCTACTGCGGTATGGCGAGGGCCGCGAGGCATCGTGAGCAGACGGCAGGTATCGTCTCGGTGTGATCAATACTCCGACGTTGCACAACCAGAGAGAGTGTGTGCAGAGCAGCACCTCTACTTTGATAAAGCCCGGGAAATAAAGTGCTTCCATGCATGGAGCGAATACGTGCTTGGCCACCGTCTGAATGTCGACAGCTTATTACCCAAGTACGAGCAAGATGACAGGGAGTGGTTTTCAGCGGGTTGGATGCAGTCTCAGATTGTCTTGCCCGATGCTGAAAGAGTGGCTAATGGTAATTGAAGATCGACGACGGGCATCCCTTCGCATGCACGAACTGCATCGGGTTTCCAAAAGTCTTGATGCTGACTGACCAAGCATTTTGCCTGGAGACTGAGTGCTGCCTGGGATTGGTGATATGGATGTGCTGGTCCCAGCGAATTCCGAGTGCCCCATCAAGTCAAGTGCCACACTCTGAAACTAGCACTTCTGAGCCTCAAGAGCATGCCCACCCGCGCCATGTTCAGAGACAGACGGCCCCGGGCGACGGCCGAGACGGACAATCAGAGACGAACTGGAGATTTGCGTCGACCACGGAGACACAGCGCACGTCAGACCATGTCGAGATGAGGGGGAAGTGATTCCTGTTGGCTTCGTCCAACTCGCCTTGGACTCTGTGTGCTTGGCGCTCCGTTCAGAGTGGAATTGAGGATTTAGGCCCAGATATTCTCAATACCAGTCTCCACATTAGATACTACTTCCTAGCTAAATAATTAGGAAAAATACCAAGAAGTTTAACTTAAAAACTACTCTGCCTAATTTAGGAAGTAGTCTCTAGTAAATATATTTCCAATTTATATTAGCTTTATATAAATTTAAGAATCTATTCTCTTACTCATATGAATAGAATGGCTTATAAAATAGAAGGTAATAATAAAGCTAGTATCTTCTACTATTCCTACTAAAAATGATAAGAAAATCCTCTAGAATAGAGTTTAATATTAAGAGAGAGTAAAGAAAGTATTCTTTACTTTCTAAACCCTTATTGTTACTATAATATAGAGAATAAAAGTAAGGTTATTATAAGAGTTATAAGTATTATAGTAGTAATAATAATAATAATTATTAAGGAGATTTTATAGTAAATATCCTTATAAATTGAAGAGTATAGAGTAAGTATATAGCTTATATTACTAAACATCTTCTCTCTAGTTGCAAGTTATAACTTATTATATTAATTTGATTATTGAAATTAAACTACAAACAGTTATTATAATTCCTCTATTAATAAAGCCTTTACTATACCTAATATTAAAGAGTAAACTAGAGATTAATAGTATTCTTATATATCTTAGCTTATAGAGCTATGTAAAATAGTATAGCTTATTTCTTTTTAGATAAGCTAGACTATCATCTTTAGAATAGTTTGAATTTTTCTCCATTTCTTTATTATTTTCTACTAAAACTTTATGACTTTACTCATAGAAGACTTTATATCTTTAGCTATTGAGTTATTATAAAATGATTAATACTTCTATAGCTTTATTAGAGTAATTAATAGTACTTTTATTATAGCTTATATACTAAAGATAAAGTAGAGATTTTATAAGTAGAATTAGGTTATTTCCTAGAATTTATATTTAGTAATAGGGTTTAATAGTTATTTCTATCATATACTTAGTGTTTTAAAGAGTTTAATAAATAATACTACTTTATTTTAATAAGTAGTCAGTTCATTATTTAAAATGCCTTTATATTATTAGTATTATCTTATAGATATTAGCTTTATATATATAAGAGAATAAGTTATTCCCTTCATAGGTTAGAGATATTATCTTAGGAAGTAAGTAGAAGTTAATTAATAGCTTTAAACTACTAAAGAGTAATATAATATTTACTACTTAAAACTTTATATTATAATTAAGAAGGTATTTAGAAGTTTTAAATAAGAGTAGAATGTTTTTTACTCCTAATTATTAGGGTATAATTTTAATAATTAAGCTTTAGTAGTATATATAATACTAAGTATTTAAAACTTAATATTAAGTAGTAGCAATAATAATAATAATAACCTTACTTTATAGTAGAAGAAGGTAATAAAGAAAATAAAAGAGATAGTAATTATTATTATTAGTAATTCTAATTGTAAGGAGATTTACTAGTAAGTAGTAGTCTAGTTATTAAAATAAGTATATTTTAATTTAAGAGAGATAATCAAGTTTAATTAAATTATATTAGAGAAGTTTTATAATAATTAGTTAAGACTATATATTTAATTAGTATTAGAATTAGATTATATAGCTAAATATTTACTTATATTTAGGAGCCATTTAAACACTCTTTCATTTAGTACTTTTTGAGCTTGATATTATAATAATATCTTTATATTAAGTACTAATAAATATATGAACAGTATATACAAGGCAGTTAATAGTATTATAGTATAATAAGAAGTTAATATAGTAGCCTAAATTCATGCGGGCTGGGCGTACTAACTAATAAGTTATATAGGGCGGAAGTATTAGCAACTGGTATGTAAAGTATGCTAGCATTGAGAATATCTGGGCCTTAGCAGCTGGCGTCACAGAGTCGTACGAAAACGAAGCGGGGAAAGGGGGGAGGAAGGGGGCAGGGGGGAAGAAGAAGAAGCATAAAAACTAAGATGGCACATGAATGAGTGAGCCGGGTCAACCAGACATGTTGATCTGATATCCGGCATGATCGAGGAGAATAGAATGAGGGAATATTGCGAGGCGATGTCAGTACCGCGAGGTGTGACTCGGCATCGGAAGATTATATGCGATAGTCTGGGGAAATAATCCGGCTGCGGCTGGGCTTTGATCGACGGGAAGACGGGATGCAGGTGGTGGGTGATGAGGTGTGGCATGTCCATGTCCTGGACGCTGGCTGGACGCCGGGTTCTGGTATCTGGTATCTGGACATGAAAGACCGGAAGGCGCAACTTCGCAGGAGGTTGGTTGAGCAAGCGCCTGGGGAACCGGGAAAGAGCGACCAGGAACAGGAACAGGACCAAGAAGAGGAAGAGGAACCACGCCGCGAACAGCGCAATCAACGTGAGGTATCCGTACTAACTGGATAACATCGAGGTACCTACCTACCTTACCTACCTTACCTTAGGTAGCTGCGGACTCAGGATACCTCAGGACGAGGACGAGGAGGGGAAGGCGCACTTGTGCTGTTGCCTTCCTTATACCCCAATGCAGATGCAGCAGGTGCCTTCCGTAGCTCCCTGCCTCAGATCAGGCTGTTCCTCCCTGTTTCTGAGGTGATTGTGAGAAGAAGGATCAAAATACAAGAGGCTGGGTCAAGGTGGTTGGGATGCTGTTAAGACGGGAAGGAACAAGCAGAAGGAGCAGCGGTAGCAGGAGCAAACAGCTCGCGAGACCCAAGCACCAGGCACACCTTCCATGTTCCACCTTCCACCTTCCATGTTCCATGTTCCATGTTCCTGTGAGAAACACGCCGACACCTCGCTGAGCAGTTTTCGACTCTCAAACATGGAGATTCCCGATCCTTTGGCGGCGCTAAAACTGCCACTCTATTCTCCATGGACGCTTATGGATGCCTTTTCCCACGTTCCTTGCGAGCTTCGGGCCTCGCGACGGATGGCTTTAGCGATCGCTTTCCGCTAAAACACGCCCACGACCCGTTCACGGTTCAAGCCCCAGCCAAGCGAGGTTTCCCCTAAAGAAAGTCGCTAGCTCGGATGTGGCTAAGAGGGGCCGATGCGGCCTAGGCAATTCCCGACATTTTTGGATCTTCAAGATCGAAGAAACAAGCCCAGCGAACGCCCGAACACGCCCAGTTGGCAAGCCACCGTTCAATTTCCAGTCTCTCTACGTACTAGAATGGAATATCCAACTCATGGAACCTTCAACGATAATGACGGCAATGAATCAGGGTCTTTCGCGACATATCGACACAAACAGGTGTTGCGCCGCCTCATGACATCAATTTCGTCCAGTGCGATCCAATCAACGAATCCGACGCATCATCATTAGCATGCACCCGAGCCACACACCGCACCTTGAGACAGATCTTGGTCAACCATCATCCATCGTCCACCGCCCGTCACTTCGTCCTGCGCGTACCGCTTCCTGCGTTCTGCATCTTGCTTTCTGCGGCCTGCATCCTTCAGCTGAGGTAGCTTGCCCATTTGCCCAAGCGTTCCGAGACACGGAACGACGCCTTGTCGTCTCTTTCTTGCTCCCCAACGTATATCCATATGCCGGACTTTGCAGGGGACGTCAATACAGAACCCACAATATCTTGCCTCCAATCGTGTTGGCCGACGGTCTGGCTGCCCAGAGCCACCTGCATCTCGGACAAGCCTAAACAAAAAGCGCCCCGCGCAACCTCTCAGCTCAAGAACGCCAGCTCCGCCGGTCAGCCTGAATGCCCGTATCATATCATTCCAGCCGTTGTCCGGACTCAAAGAGGGGCAAAATATGCGCAAATCCGAATCCAAATCCAGCTGCAGTACTCATTGCAATCTCTAGCGAGACAAAGAGACATACGAAAGCCATCTTCACCCACTTCAACGAGAGTGGATAGCTTCCCCATGGCTGTACATGCCGTGAGAGCCGTAGTTACACTGTTCTGAGCCAATTTCTCTGAAGAAGGCCTTTCATGTCGATAGGACAGGACAAGGGCTTTTGTCTGTCTGCCAAGGACCAACGACAGACCCAGCCAGACCACGATGAAATGGCATCAATCAGACGAAATACCATACTCCAACACCGTCCCGTCGACATGTCCATCGTCTTCGTCCGCAATCCTAGCAGGGAAGCGGGTACCTCTCACCCTCTGTAGCGCACACGGTAACGTGTACTTTGACACCTCACCGCACCTCACCTTAGCACCTTACTTACCGCAGCTTCGACGGAAGTCCTTCAGGAATCAGACGAGGGACGCTCTCCCGTCTCTATCTGCGCTGCCTCCGCCTTTACTGGGTACTCGATGCCACTTTATCCATACGGATAGTCGTCCGGCACAACTTGGCACTCCCCCAACCAAACACACCTTGCGTCCATGTCCACGTCCCGCTCGGCCAAGACGCATGCCACTGCAGCCCTGCATGGGCCAGCAACCAGCGACCTTGGGAACTTGGAATAGCCCTGCCCATTCGCTGCTGCAGGCGGTACGTTGTCCCTTTTCCGCCCTTATACAACCCACCTTGCGCGTCTCAAACCATGTCCGTCGTCACCGTCAGTTCCACCTCCTGGTTTCTTGTGCATGGCATCTGTTCGACCAGAAATGCCATCTGAGGCCCATTCCTACACCACGACCACTCGCTCCCGGTCCAGACTTGCTCTGCAGTACCACTCCCGCTCATAAAACTCCGTATAAGCGTGCACAACTTGCCACTGATCCCAGCAACTGACTCTGGGGTGGAGTTTCTCGCCGGCTTGATCGATAGACGCTCGCTCGGTCTGGTCCGGTGCGCAGAGGCTCAGACCCACGCCAGCTCTGCTTTAATTGCGCCTATCCCACCACAAACCACCACTTGTCTAAGTTCGCCCTGGTCCCCGTACGGTGATCTATTAGACCCTCGAGTGGCCCCTTTTCCTTTTCGCTCCATTGATCGCGCTGGTTCTCGACCCTACTTTTATTTCACATTCACATTGCTTGAGCTTTCCCCTACAGAGCTCCATCCTACTGTCCGGGCTCATCACGCCACTATCTCGACCCTTACTGCATCAGCGCCTTTGAGGTAGATGGTAAAGGTTCCACACCGAATTCACCAACAACAAGACGAGAAAGTTTGGAAGTGTTCGCGCGGCATGGCAGCTTCAAGATCGTCGTCGTAACGTATTCCCGCCGGCTGGCAGCCATCGCCTTGCCTCTCGATCTCGCCCATTATTCGCCCATCTCGCTCTGACTTGACCGGTTTGCATCTGCGAACGGGTTTAGACGAATATCAGAAAGCACTCACAATTCCAAAATGGGCAACACACACTCTGTCGAAACGATACACGACTCAGATATTCACAGCAGTCCAAGCAAGAGATCGCCTCAGAAGCTATCCAAGCCGAAAACCGGGAGCCATGGCTCAAGTCCCTCGACAGGCGCAACTGGCTTGCTAGGCAGCCATAGTCGCACCCCATCTGTCAGCCTTCCACCGTCTCGATCGAACTCTCGTGTATTTTCCCAAACGGTCTCTCCCGAACCGTCGACGTCCAATACTCTCCCCATCGATTCAATCTCACAGGCGGAATGTTTCCCGCCAGTCCCACCCGAGCCTGAGGCTCAGCCTGAGCCACCAGCAAGAGATTGGAAGCGCAGAGCAAGTTTATTTCGCTCCAAAAGCTCCCAAGAAGCTCAGCAAAAACACAATAGGCGGCAAACGATAACGACAGTGAGCCCAGAGGCTGGAGACCGAATATCGAGGGCGAACTCGATGACATGGGAGTCTCATAAGGAAATGGACCATGCAAGGCAGCTGCAGATGGACAGGTACGACATAATTTGAAGCTGCACGATGGAGAGCAAGGCTAACTTCTTACTCAGTTGGCTTATTACCGGAAACCGGCAGTCAATCAACTACAACTTGATGTCATACGAATCGAGGCGATTGCTGAATGTGAATGAAGAACTAGCAGCATGCGAAGAGAATTCCATCATGTCTGAGAGCAAGTTCGAAGCTTTGCGTTTCCAGGTTACGCAGAATACGTGGAAGAGCTCCCATCCGCACCAGCCAGCGGCCAATCCGACTGGCACGGTCACACCAATTCCCAGGGCCAATTCCGATGTAGCGCTCTATGCTCCAGTCAGACGTCGTTCAATGGTACAGACACCGGGAATTGCGACACGCATTCCGTCGGCATCGGATTTCGCCGGCTCGAGGAGATCAAGCTACAGGCACAGCATGCCAACGACACCAGCGGGTGGGCGGTCTCGATTGAACTCTATCGAAGGAGGCTTCATGGCCTTGGACGAGCTCGTAGCTGAGCCAAGTCCTCTCCCGGAGCTTCTGCCGCAGCCTGTTCAGGAACCCGTCGAGCGGGCTCTTACGCCGTCTGATATGGACTATCGGCCGCTGGGGACGATGAAGTTTGGATCCTTGCGCATTACGAACGGGGCCGCCAGTCCCAGTCCAAGCCCGGAGCTCGAGCCACCGGAAGACCACCGGGCGATGGCAGAGCAAATCGCGGATGACAATGAGACGGACAAAACCGGACATGGCAACGAGGAGCTTGAAATTACAGTATCGCAAGTGCATCCTAGTGGTGTCCCCAAAGTTCCGAGCCCGATTGAGACGATTTCACTAGGGGCTGGACCATCAGACTTGTGTGCGAATTCGTTAGTAGAACCCCTTGTTATTTCATGCAAAACACCTTGTTTATTTTAAAACTATTATGTGAAAAACTTGCTGACTCAAATAGGCCTCTTAGTCCTGAACTGAAGGTCGCATCAAAGGACACAGCCATGGAAGACGAGCTGTTCGAGAACGACGTACAAATTGAATATTCTGCCGAGGTTTTGACTGTCAGAAATGACCCCAACGCGAAACCATCTCTCGAACAACTGCAAGCGGACCAGTCCCAGAAACACAGCCAGGATGTTGCGCGTGCTGATAGCGGAATCGTTACTAGCCCAACGACCGAATACCAGCCTAAGCCGCTCTCCAAAGCTGATTCCGGCTACAGCTCCAATGTCTCACTGAGGTCGTTTCACACCAAGCAAAATGCTTGCGGAAAGGATCAAACTGCTCGTGTCACACCAGAGGAATCAGGCGACGAGGAATCCGATTCCAACGCATCACCAATTGTAACGGTTCCGGCGGCCGGCCACATTAATATCGACTGGGTTGCGGCCGCTGCTGACAGTCATAACTCTGCATCCTCCACTCCTCCATCTTTGCCTCCAAAAGAAGACTATATGGCTTCACCAAACGGAAACACAATGACAATCACATCACCAAGACACTTGCAATTCTTCAATCTGACTGCTAGCTCGTTCCGCTGGGACCGCAAGTCTTCAATTTCTTTCGAGATGGCCCAGGCTTCGGACGCCGGCACCGCGTCATCGGAATCCGCTCACCCGGCTCAATCAGCCCAATCCAGTGCCGCCGATTCTGAGGTGTCCATGACTATTGCTAGTGGCTCGCAGCGACAAACCAAATTCCAACGGTTTCTCAGCGGCTCGACTATGCGAGGCCCGCCCGCTGTTTACACCACGCACCCTGCCTACGAATCTGTCCCTAGAGTACCCCAAGATGTGAAGACAAAACTTGACGAGCACCCAAGCAGGTTCCCGTTGTCACCTAAGAGGTTGACTCTACGTACTCGTAAGAGCAAGGACACTTTGAAAACCATTTTCAGCGTTGGCAGTGTCGATGCTGGTCAATCTGAGGATCGGGTGGATACTGCACCGGTGGACAGGCAGATTGTCGTCCGGGCGCCGGTTCCGCAAGCCGGTGATGCCCAAGCTCCAAGGACTCCCAAGACTCCCAAAACCCCCAAGACGCCTAAGACACCTCGACAAATGTCATTCTCGATTACTCAGGCGGCAAATTCCTTCATGCCGCGACGCTCGATCCACCAGAAACCCGTCCCTACAACCAGCACAGGGAAGGCCGAATCCAGTTCACAAGACGGCGCCGACGAATTTCTGGCCGTTCTTGAGTCCACAATCACTGCAATCGGCAATGTCGGTGAGAGCGTCGGTAGAAGCGCTTTTGACCAAGCCTTCATGGCGTTGCGGCGAGAAGACAACTCTTGCCGAACGACTAATCGTACCTTTACAATGACAGCAGAGATGGAACGTAGCATGGGAATCCACTTGCGTACTCGTGGCCAAATGCCACCAACGAATAGCGACGCCCTTCCGTCGCCGCAAAGCCACCTGTTCCCTGAAAGCGTTGAAAGCTTCAAGAGAAAAACATCGCCGCCTGTGAGTCTACACACTCGAAGAGGCAAAAGCTTGAAAAAGCCGGCTCCCTTGCGCCCAAAGTCATCGTCATCGTCATCCACCGAGGGCCAAGAGAGACGACAGAGTTTCTCGAGACAGAACAGTCGCGAGGCGATCCAGAGCTATCCTTCAGCATCGCCGGGTGCGGGTTCACTGGACGAAGCGCCCGCTGTGCCTCCTATTCCTCCCATGAGTCCTCGGAGGTTTTCCATGCAGCACCGTCAAGCAAACGAGGATAATAAGTGGCGCCCGACGAACCGACAAAGCCTACACCCTGATGATGCCCACCATTCTAGGCGTAGCATGTCGTCCAGCACACTTGCAGCGCACGACCCTCAACTTCGCCATCGGGCCAGCTACGATGGCTCCTCCACGCAGTACCCTGGACCGATTGCCCGTGGCTCAACTTCTGTCGGGCAGTCCGCCAGTCAAAGTGGTATGTACTACCAACAACAGCTCTTGAATATTGAGCAACTACAATGGGAAAAGCAAGATCACTGCTCTCCCGACAGCGTTCAGCCGGGTCTTCATAGAACCCGAAGCCGTAGTCGCAGTGTCCACGCGCACCCCAACCCTCCCTATCGCGTGCTGCACAGCTACAATTCGCCTGCTTATCGCAACGTACCAATCTGGGGTTAAGCCCGTCAACCCGTCTCTTCGACGTCGATGGCTAGTCCCATCACTCTTTCATAAGCACAACCGCACAACGTTTGTAACGAGCCTCATATCGCGCCTCATCGCGCCCTTTCCGCTCGCATTTTCCTATGTATTATTTTCCACACACATTTTGACGTCACCGACGTTGGCATGAGTGGACGAGTCCTGAATTCGGGACTGGGAAGCTTGCAATTTTTGTTTTCTCGTCTTTTAGACATGCACATGCATACACCTTGGATACCCATGGGGGCCTGATGACACATGGATAAACCGGCCACCTGACATTTATACCAAAAAAAACGGAACGGGTTTCTTTTTCTTAAGGGCGGCACAACAGTACACGACTAATGTTATTTTGTTTGGGGTTTGGCTATTCGACAGTCAAACGGCGTTTCGGAATACCCTTGAAATTGCACCGCGAGGGAAGGCGGCAAGGATTTGAATACGCAACGGTCTATTTGGGCAATACGGGGAACTCACTTCATCTACTTTTAGCAGAGCTGTTGGGACTTGGAAGGTCAGGGTAGTAACGTCGAGGTTTTGGATAGCAACGCCTTTCGGGATGAATATGTACATGACGTTGACAGTGCTGTCGCACTCTTAATTATCCTCCAAGTGCGCTTTATGCTTTGATGGTAGGCGTTTCCATCGTACTACAAATACTTACGTTTGATTACGTCTCAGATGCCTTGCGATACGAGACCCTCTTACCGACCTCATTCTTCAGAACGATCGCCCGCTCATTATTCTTCTTCGCAACGTCCGTACTCACAGTACACATCGCAGCGACCGTCGCCGCGACACCGAAACCGATCGCCACAAGATACACCAGGCGGAAGCCCGCCACGTCCGCCTGCTTCGTCGCCTCGACCGCGAGCCCTGCAAGCCGTGGCGTCGCTCCAGTCACGGCCTCATACGCCGATACCGTGTTCGTCTGCGCCGCCGCGACCAGGCCCGTAAGCAAGTTCTCCGAGTAGGATACCCCGGAGGCTCGGATCGCGGACCTCGTCTCCAAGGGGAGGACCTCGGCGGTGCGCGAAGAGTAGATTGCCGTGTAAATCGCCGTCGCGACGGCGCCGCCAAAGAGCCGGAAAGTCCCCGCGAGACCGACTGCGACGCCCCTACAGCCCCCCCCCCCAATCGTGTTAGCCCCGAGCGGAAAATGCCGCGTAACGGTGTAACGAAGTCTGAGACTTACAGATCCGTCTGGTCCTCGAGACCGAACGACAACATGGTAAAGGACAGCAGCTGCGGTGGCGTGGTCGTGATGGCGGTGACGACGACCGTGACGATGGCCTGGGCGCGGTCGTCGGAGCCGACTGAGGCCATGGACCCGATCAGGGCCGTCTGGATCGCGGTGAACCCGACGAGTTGCCATTTCTCGTGGTGGAGGCGCGAGCAGATGAAGACAGTGATCAAGCCGGCAACTATGTGTTGCGTTATTAGTTCGAGCCGAAATCATGTTTCAAGACGATGTTTGATGGGAGAGAAGACGACGTACCCCAACTCCCGCAGGAAAAGATGGTCGCGTAGACACCCCGCATGATGGTCTCCTCCAGTCCGACGAAGAAGGCCTGCGACTGCCGCGGCTAGAGGACATTCATGATTTAGTACAGCATCCCGCCAACGAAGCAGACCACCATCACCATGTCGAACCTGTCGTCAGAGCTCGTCAGTTCAGACCGCCGCACTTGGTCGGGGACAACACGACATACTTACTCCCTGACTCGTCTGAACAGCTTCGGCGGGAAAAGGGGATACTCCAGCTCAGCGTATCCATCCTACACTCCCACCGCGACAAAACAACAAATGCCGGCCACGATCGGCGCGATCGTGCCGGGATGCCCCCACGGGTACGTCCTCCCCCCAAAGTTGATGCCCAACAAGAACAGCACCCCGCCGGCCAGGAACAGGCCCACGCCCACGTAATCCAGCTGCGCGAGCAGCCGCGTCTTGGTCTCGCCCTCGCCGCGGTGCTTCATCCCGAAGTCGGGCGGCCTGTAGAAGCACGCCAGCAGCACGAACGCGAGGCAGTGGAAGCCGAACAGGTACCAGTACGCCGCGCGCCAGCCGACGCTCGTGCGCGCGATGAAGGCGTACGAGGCGACGGGCGAGGCGAAGGCCAGCGCCAGGGCCACGTCGAGGCCGCCGACGGCCGCGACGCGGTGCTTGTTGGGGACGAGCTCCTGCACGCAGGCGTAGCAGAGCTCCTGGAAGCCCGAGCCGACGCCGAAGAGCGCGCCCGAGAGGATCATGTGGTCGACGGAGCGCGCGTTGGCGCCGACCAGGGTCGACCAGGGTGCCGGCCGAGGAGATGAGGGCGCCCGTCATCATGAAGTAGCGCCGGCCGAATATGTCGGACAGTCGGTCGCCGACGGAGACGAGGATGGAGGCGCCGAGGGTCCAGCAGACCGTTATCCACGTCGAGTTCGGAGAGGGGCCCAGGCCGGCGTCGATGTAGGGGAGAGTCGTGGAGGGGATGAGCATCATCATCACGTAGGCGTTTATTTGGCCGCATAGTGCCTGTAGAGTGATCATTAGTTTGGGAGAAGATGGGGGGATTCAAGTCGAGGATGGGACTCGCGATGATGGCTAGGATTGTTTGCTTGCTTAGTTTGCCGTCGGTTTGGGGATCGAGGTCCGTGGGTGGGGATGTTATCGAGGCCGTTTCGACATGCTGAGGAGTATCGTGGTCTGTTTTCTCAGGGGACATGTCTGAGTTGGACGTCGTCGGTGGTGGTAGTGGTGTTGAGATGGTTCCCATGTTGACGGCCCGCTCAGCGATGCATGAAGTACGTTTACGTTGTCCAAGTCCTGGAAAGAACAAAATCACTTTGCAATCTAAGGGATGTGGCTTTTGTAAGTGACACTGGGGGGGGACAGCAGCATTTGAGTCCCGAAATCCCGGGACCGGGTGCGGATATCCCTTTCCCCATACTCAAGGTTACTACCTAAACTACCACACATCGTGGCTCGACGCATCGGGCGGCGCTACTGACTCGTCCGTGGAATGGTGTTCGCTGAATACTCCATCGGTAGCGAAAATCCGGCTTCTGCAAACTGTGATGCCTCAGTGGCCAGCCAGAACATCGGGGTCCCCCAGATCTCATGTCGCCTGGGGACGTGATCCGCCCGAAGCGGCCCCGCCCCCGCAATCTTCTCAGGTGGAAAGGTCGACGGGTCCGACCCATCGGGCTGGCGTTGATGAAGTTCTCACTTGGTCCGCAGGGTCTCTACATTCAAAAAGGCCGTCGAAAAAGCTCACTTGAAGGGCTAGGGATTTCTACAGAAGTGTGCCAAAAGAATCAGTCACGCGAACTCGAGTCTCGTTACGAAAAGAGTCGCGCTGTACGCGGGCAGACGTTCGCCAAAGCTTTTCCTGGGGCGTTGTTGGCTGACCTAGGATCGACGCCCTCGTGAATCAATAGTTTCTCCGAGCCTCGTCTCGAGACGTTTCGACGCCTAGCATATGAACCGGTGTGCTAACGAGTGGAGAACGGGTAGAGTGGTAGTTTTAACCGTTTTCACTAGCATTGCCAAATAATCAATTCAAATCTTCCATATCCTCGTCAGGATATACCACTTTAAGTAGGAAATTATATTTTTGATAGTATAACATCACATACAAATAAATACAGATTAAGTACTAATTCTTTTAATTTAAAAAGGAGGGAAAGTAATTAATATTAATGTAACAGCTGGAGTTATTATTCATATCAATTCTATTAATAATGCATGACTTTATAAACTACTCTGTATTAGTTTTTAGTATAGGATTCTTATTTGAAATTAGTGCAGCTCCTTTCCATTTCTGATATCCCAAAAAAGGACTTGGGAAGTCCTTAACAATAAAACGTGTAGTCCAGAAGCGCTGGGCGTATAGGAAGATTCATAATGACAGAGATGAGCTAAAGTCGTGCAATGCAACTCAGAGATGCGGTGGTTGCAAACCGCCGGGGGAATATCTAGGCCGACACCAGTCAACCCACGGAAAAGATCTCCCGGACATGACTCTACCTCGGTACTACCAACCTGCTTACATACTTCATGATTACCTTCACCAACGACCCCACTACGAAGGAGGAAACAAATAAACAAGCTCTCTGCCCACCCTTCGCCGAAAAGGCGCCGCAAGTCGCAATTCTTCATGTCGAACGTTGTTGGCGCGAGTGCTGCAACTAATCCATGGCGATGCAACCCTTGAAGATTTATTGGCACGGTACCTCAGTCTTCGTTACGTGCGGCTGCCCACTTACCGTTCCGAAGTAACAGGATTTTGAAATATCAGCGTATTTTCCTTCTTCATCTTCAGCATCACCAATCAAACATGCGGAGAGCGGAGATAGAAACTGGGTACGTGTGGCGTCAGAATGGTAAAGCCGTGGGGCGGAGCAAGTTGTTGATGTAACAAAGCATCGACGGGGGGGAGGAGGGGACTGAGAGGTTCGTATTGTGTGTTGTACTGAAAACGCTCAATCTAAGTTCCGTTGTGGACTGCAACCCATCAACCTTGAACAAATGTCTTTTGATCCTCTGCGCGGAAACCGTTCGCTGCGTCGCAATATTCGGCGCCACCGGCGTCCAGGGCGCCGCCCAAGTCCTCCGCCTTGGCCTCCGCAGCACCGGGCCAACCCCCGATCTCCGTAAGCCGGCGACCCACCACTACGACATCCGATGTGGGGACCCGCAAAGCCGACCTGAATGACCTCGACTCCGTCCAAGCCGCGATTTCCGGCGTCGATGCCGTCTTCCTCAACATGCCCTCGTTTTAACCCCCGGGACCTCTTATAGCGGCTGCCAAAGCCATAGGCGAAGAGGCGGCCAGGCGGCCATCCTTGAAGTTCATCGTGTTCAACACGAGCATGCTGGTTCCCGA
This sequence comes from Colletotrichum euphorbiae, assembly GCA_037178605.1. Taxonomy (NCBI): domain Eukaryota; kingdom Fungi; phylum Ascomycota; class Sordariomycetes; order Glomerellales; family Glomerellaceae; genus Colletotrichum; species Colletotrichum euphorbiae. The sequence continues at coordinate 17,939 of JAXCEF010000164.1, forward strand.
AAAGGACGTCGGCATCGAGGCGCAGGGGAACCCGTCGCGAGATGCGTCGCGTGCTTCACGAGGGGACCAAAGGAAGCGGTGTCGCCGTCGTATCGATCCAGCCCGTCGTCTACCTGGACAATCTGCCGGCTGGCTGGACGCTCCCGCGGTTGCGGGATGAAGGACGCATCGTCTACTGCCGCAAGCCGGACCTCGAGGTCTCGTTGATTTTGCCATGACGACTTGGCGGCGCTCATGGTTGCCGCGCTGGCGACGGAGCCGAAGGAAATTGATGGGCGGGACATTGCGGTCGGTGGGCCGGAGACGGTGAGGCTGTCGCGGCTGGCCGAGAAGCTGAGCCGGGCCTGGGGCAGGGAGGTCGGGTACGAGAACCAGAGCGTTCCGGACTTCGCGACGGACTTTGGTGATAGGATTGGGTATGCGATGGCCGGCTTGGAGAAGGAGGCTGTTGTGGATGAGATGAAGAGCGCGTATACTTGGTACAACAATGCTGAGGAGAAACCATTCCAGGTGGATATGGGGCCGGTTTTGAAGGAGTTGCCGGCCGGGTTGACGGCGATTGAGGAGTGAGGCACGCGGAAGAGATGTGCGATCCAAGTCAAGTGAGTGCTGGTGTAGCGACGTTTTAATGCTGTACTACAACGAACATTTGTCTTTGTTCGTTATCAGGGTCTATCAATTCGTGTCGAGCGATCGTCTTGGAATGAGACCGTGGCTGGTAGAGCAGCACAGCGCGCCGACGTGGACCGCAATGCAAGGCCGTGTCGGCACCCAATCGTGTAGCTAGGCGGGGTTGTCGAACGAAGTTTTCGTTAAGCGAAGTTAACAACGTTTAGTGATGACTTGTCGTTGCAGAGGCAGCAAATTCACCTCAAGCCACAACCGGGTCGGTAGCTCTAAGCTGACGATCAAACCCTCAGCTGAGGCGGACTTCAGTGCGCTATTGAGAGGCGGAAGGGAAACTCCGCAGATTCAGCTCACTGAAGCTCGTCAGGGGGCTCCTCTCTCTACGTCCTTGGGTCTCATGAATCCAGACACAGCTCGGCGTCACTCCAGCACGATGACGTGAACGAGATACGAGAAGATTGCAGCCTCGACTTGGTTCTGTGAACGAAGAACGAGACTAGCGAACATCCACTAGCAAGAAAGCTGTGTTCTGGTTTGGGAATACACTAGGAAAACCCTCGCATGCAGGTTGAGACTCGCACGAACATCCACCTGATTTGGCTGTGCTTCAGCGAAGGCTCATCGAAGTCTGATTCACGGCTTTTGTCTATGCCAATATAAAGGTGGTTCAAACCCCCCCGCACCCACGCACGAATGGTTATTTTGGTTCCCTGTTGACGCCTGCGCATCGTCAACATCGGACTCACGGTCATTACAGTCGAACATAGGTTTATCATCAGAACAACTCACGATGCCATCAAATTTCGCAGTGGAGACTCAGACACTCAACAACAGAGTGCCCAGACGATCCAAGCCAAGAGGTGCCTTCGCTGCTTCGGCACTTCCATTCTACTTCTCCGTCTGGCTTTTCTTCTACTTGTGCTTTTCCTTGCCGATCACCTGCATCTTCGTCAACCTCACTTTCGAAATTATCAACAAGCATCAAACTCGCATTCTGTGCCGCGCAATGGAGCAAATACAGTGTGGTGGAACAGCAACCGCACTAATGGCTACTATCTTTACCGGGTGTTTACCACTTCTCTTCGGGCTACTATGACAAGAGCAATGGATGATGGCTGGGGCACGAACAACTTCAAGACATGGGGGTTTAGCATATTGCATTAAATACGATAAGATTCAATCAGGACTGTACTATCTTTTTAAGGATTCAGTGAATTAGGCCGGGCCAGTAGTGAATCTTCAGGCCAGGGCTACGCACACCTGGCTGACATTCGATCAGCAAACCAGCCCTCTCCTATTGTATATTCTGTCAACAGTCGAGATACAAGTCGATGATCACGTCGTCTTTGGGGACTCTCATCCCCCAGGCGGCATGGACGGCTTGCGGGTCTTTGGAATCCGCAGGACTAGTAGGGCCATTGGGACTCTCTTTCGGCCTCTTGTCGGATTACATCTCCTTCGCCTCCTCATCAGTCTTCTTCTGGGCGTTTTTGCAAATATCTCCAAGATTGTCCAAGACCTCACACAGCCACTTTACGCCCTCTTTGAAGTCAACCTCATGCATCATCTTGTCCACCGACTTCGCAAACTTGTTCACATCCTCCGACTCCGTAATTTTGACGGTCTTCTTAGGTTTCACAGCTTCGGAAGGATTCTCTTCATCCGTCGAGCTGGGGACAATAACCAAATTCTTCCCGTAGGTGATCTCAGAGATGCATTTGACTATGAGAAGAGACTCGAGCGTCTCGTCGTCCATAGGAATTACGATGGCTTTGCTATTGCGGAGGCTGTCCAAATTGTCGGGGCTGATGTGCTCGAGTGACTGGCTGGCCTCGGTCAAGAACGACCGGACTTGGTCCTCCACTTTTTCGATGTTGAAAGTCAAGGTCGTGACACTTGATTCGGGCTTCGAGTACTTATCCGAAGCCTCTGAGGGCGTAGAGGTCTCTGAGAACCGGAAAGTTGTGGTGGCGCCGTATTGAGGGAGGGCCATGGCAGCTGGGACGAGAGCCGCAGCCGCAATGAGAGCGCAAGAAACGTGCATGGTGAATGAAGCTGCGAGGTGATTGTAATCTTCCGCGGAGATTTAGAACGAGGACGAAGGATTTGAGAAGTTAGAGCGAAGATTTCTTAACGTCAATAGCACGACCTCACTTTATGAACCTGGACATCACGATACGCATTGGAGATACCTTGGTGGATAGGTACCCAATACCGTATCGTTTGACCGGTACCAACAGTTTGGCCGAAAAGCCTCCTGTTTACCAACTTTCACGAACCAGAACATAGCAGAAGGAAGTATCTCGATGAGACCCCATCCACTCAAAATCTAAGCTAATCAGCATTCGCCTTCAGACTGGATCTCCTGCAAGCTACATCAAGCCAATGTTGCTGAGAACTTAAGCACACCAGAGGCCTGTCAACCCTTTTTGAGCCCGCACAACATCATGATGATGCCTACTCAAACTGACGGATCAAACGGAGCGACGCCATTCTTTGAAAGGACCAACACCTATTGTCAAGAGACGGGTCTTGTGACTCATGACACCATATCAAACAACGTCAACCTAGGTTCAGAGACAGAGACGGAGACGTATGCAAACTACAGGGTAAACTCTATCCAGTCCCGAATTAATTGGACACTATTCAGGTGGCGAGTCAGATCACACTACTAGCAGTAGGCCACCCATGGTTGATCTGAGACGTATTGGACGAACACGAACAGCTGACGTCCGGCGACGGTGTTGCATAGGGCTGCCCCAGACACGCTGGTCCTTGTCGCGTCAGAATCTATCGCCGGATTGAGGCAAAAGTACCCTGATTTATTGGAGGCCCTGAAGCTTGGCTAGTGGGTCCAGGCAAAGCTTAATCGCCTGCTCGCCCATGCCCTTGGTTCCAGTTGCGACTCAAGAAATGCCCCTTACCGCCGTCTCACGGACTTCGGCAGCGGAAATGCGCGTTCCAATAGTGGCCAACTTCGAGGAGCAACCATTTGGCCTGAGAAGCTTAAATAGCTGCCTTCCACCCGCGTTGACTCTTGGCTTATTCGGCACATTCTCTTCATCGCACTCTCTCTTCATCGCACTCATTGAACTAGCTTGAATCTCGTGGCATATCATCATGACCTTCTCCAAGTCCGGCATTTTTACCCTTGCCCTCATGGCTTTCGCGATCGCTCCGCCGATCACCGCAAGCCCCCTCCAAGAGTAACGTTATCATGAAATCTATGCCTGCTGGCCCCTGTCCTAACATTAATACAGTGCTAAGTCTCTCGTTGAGCGAGAACCTCAGGGGGGAGCTCGATTTTCCTGCAGCTGTGTGAACGGCAAAAAGCGCGAGATGAAATCATTCATCTGCAACGGTGCCGGAGGCGCCACTGGGGTGGACCCCAGCAAGGACGGCGAATCGTGCAACGGTCTGCTCACCAAGTTGACTACGCAGGATTGCCAGGCGTTGATCGACCCGGCCTCTCACGTTGAGTGTGTTCAAACGATAAACTAGAAAGCCTTTGAAAACAATAGACATCTCTCAATGTCAAAACAGGTGCACCAATCCCCGTCGTTGTATCCTCGTGTCTCCTTGTTGCGATTTCCAGGGCTAAATAAGACATCATGGTTCTCATTTCCTGTTGAATGCTTCACGTTGTCTCAAGGCCAATAAGCTGCAGCAAACAAAAGCCAGATAGTCTGGCCTTCCACCAAAGACGAAGAAGCCGGAGGCAATAAGTCAAGGTTCTTGGACCAGACACGAAGTTCCCAAGGACAACTGGGAGAGCCGCTCACCGTTCCAGAAGACGTTGATTAATCCACGTCGTCTTGGCGCTGATCGGAAGGAGGAAAGTGAGCAAAACGGCCTCATGTTCGACACATCACCGAGAAATCGCCACGCAAACACCTGAAATCTTAATTTACCAAAATCCGGAAACGCTAACCTCTCCAAACTGTGGCCCCCTCGATTTATACTTCACGATAGCTGAAAAAAAAAAAGATATGAATCTTGATCCGTTCCTGAAGAAGTAAGGTACCTGGGTATGGATATCGTATCTCCGATGTGTTGTTCATTGGTTATTCTCCTTTTCACAACATCCCCCATTCCTCTGCTCATGTCGTTCTTCTACGATCAAGCTGAAGCATATAAGCCGTTCCAAACTCATCACCACGAAACATCACTCCGCCCCAGGTTGATATGAACACCATGGTTTCAAAAAATTGTATCACAGCTTTGAAGCGTGCCGTCGTACGGCCCCTTCTGACTCGTCCTATCGGCACTACTCGGGGAACATCCCTCCGCGGCAGCTGCTTCCACGCCCTTCCGCTGCATCGACCTCAATGCTCTCAGAACAAACGACGCGATTCTTTAATCACACTCGAATCATCAATCATGCGCGTTAATCAGCCCGGTTCAAGATCGTACGCGCGTGTAGTCAAGGACGTGGCCCTGACCAACGGCATGTTCCGAGCCAATGTGGATTTGGCAAGAGTGAACGAGGAAATCAATTGCAAGTGTAAGGAGCTGGAAGCGAGTAAGCAGAAAGCTTGGGAGTTTTCTTTCTGGGCTCTAAGCTTCGGCATTATTGGCATCGGCAGCGCTTTGTATCCGTATCAATACCCAACCCAGCATCGTACACGCACCTCGAACACCATGGAGAAGAGACACGGAGAACACGGCATCATTCCTCAAAAGATCTCTAAGGATGGCCTCGGACATCTTAATCCGGAGGCTTGTCTGGGAGAGGTAGCGGGAGGTGATGATTGCTGCGCTCTTCACGTTATTCGGTCTATGAAGTCATAACTGAAAGGCTCATTCTGGCAATGAGTTAGATGGACAGGAAAACTATGAGTGTGACTCAGATAATCAGACAAATATGGGAACAACTCGCTATCCATAAGCCCATGATCGTGAAGGAGGTGAAAATGTGCGATAGTGCCTTACTTACCCAAAATTTGGGTTAGAGTTCAACACGGATCTCTTTCCAAATGCAATTCGATAGTTTTTGTTACTTCTGCGTCGCTTCGTGTGTGCTGCGGCTGCGCCGGGGACGCGAGTTTCAAAACTTTGGATATTTGGGCACTGGCTGACTCCGGTCACCCAATTTCACGGCACATAGTCGTACCGAATCACCTCGTACATCATAGGAGCGCGCAAAGTAAAAGATCGACTACAACTAAGCTGGCCAATACATTCTACACGGCGACTTAAGAAAACTCTGAAAGGTCGAAGCCTAGGATCATGTCTGTAGTCGCCGTTCAGGATTTTCAGGGGGTCTTCAATCTTGGCCGCCTCAGCCATATCACGAAGCAATTCTCAACGCATCACGCACCGGTCACACTCGAACAATATTTCGCTGCAATATTCCATCAAGTATGGGGGTACCCTACCAATACTGAGGCCTATATCATGACGCAGACAATCTCATCACGGAAAAGTGCCCGTGGGAGTGTCGCTCTTCCGACTTCGTACACGTTGGCCCCAACGACATCAGCACGCGCACCCAACACTTGATAGACAAGAACCTAGTTTTGCGGAGGGACAAGGAGTTCATTGTAAGAGCTGGAGGGGCTGAGAACCCTCCTACATGCAGCTCTCGAAGTGGGAGAAAGCACGAGTCTTGGTTCAACAGAACGAGGCTCTGCAGAAGCAAAACTAGCTCCATGAAGACTCAGCTGAGAACATTGAGAACCACCCGGATGCATATCCCGTTTTTTCATTGGTCTCTGCTGCCGTGTGCCTGGAATTGAAGAAGAAACACTCCTGTTTTCGTCATTTCGGGTGGTGTTAATGTCATCGTATCGGCTGGTATCGTGGTATGTTGGAATCGAAATGCTGTGGGAGCCGCAGATAGCTGTTTACGCCCGATTGCGTGATCTTAGGATTGAAATTCTCAGACCAGGTATGCCGACTCTAACGATTTTTGGTCTCGATGGAAAAAAGTAAGAGCTGGAGCTTTTCATCAGATGCTCACATATATCGCGACCGCATTTGGACCACGCGGCATTGTGGGCATGAGCTTTCCCTCCAACTTGGTAGCACAAACTGTGGGCACTACGGGCTGGCTCACGATCGATGCCACGTAAAGGGTTGAACGAAGGGCATCAAGCTTGCGCTGGACACGGCTAGGCGGTGAAAACCACGAAGACCGTACGACTGCCTCAAGCCTTGTTCTCCCGAGCGCGAAGACGTTGAAAATCACAGCAGCCGTCAGTCAACCGCGCACAGATGGGCGAGGTGCCGCCCTCTCGACAGTCAGCGACCGACAAGTGCCACAAGCACTGGAAGGGATACGTTCAAGATCTTTTGTGGCCATAAACCCCAGTGCTCCGCTGTGGTGTCGTGGACCTGGAGGCGAGTTTACAAATTCAATTGCTGTGGCGGGACTTGAGAGCAACGGGGCTGTTGACAGTTTGCGTTGAAAAACAGTGAAAGCGCCAGCTTCGGGGTGGCGCTGCGAAGAGAAGTGAAAGCCGTATAGGTAAAAATAATTCTTGTTTATTTTGCCTTCGGTCATGCAAGCTCTCAGGAGGCATAGGGGATTCTGCTCGAAGCTGTTTTTTTGGCACTTTCTATAGGTCGTGGGTCCGAACCGCGCTGCTGTACCTCTCTTTTCGTTTTTGCTTCTCCCTCATTGCCAAAGAATTCGCCTGATGGATCTTCTTCCCTGCCTGTGCTCTAAAAATTTGTTTTTGATAGAACTAAGATGCGTGCAGTGCTGGCATGAATACTCGCAGAGCGTAGCCGACATGGCATCGACATGGATACTCTGACACAAATACATGAAGCGAAACGTGACGCCAAGGTCATAATGCTTCTGAAAGTAGGGTCGGAAAAAGGTCCATCTGCGAGAGCATCTCATTACTACATATCTCCTCCTGGTATAGAGGTCGCTGTCACGAGCGAATATAAACTTCCTGACGACAGGGTACTTACTACCTGGGAAATCTATACCCCAGTATGCCTTGTAGGTCTAGCGAAATTTGGAGGCTCTTTCGACTGAGACAGGATACCTTTTATGAGGTTGGCCATTTTGTGCAGCTGGAATCCACCGAGCGAATTGCGTCGGCAAAGAAACTATGGTCCGAATCTCCTGGGAACAGATAGCCGGGTGTTGTCTTGCTATCCCAGGAGTTCAGGCAATAGGCTGAGGAATATCTCACTGAATCCTGGAATTGTGTAGCTGAGTGGTGTATTTTCTACCCTAGAACCTAATGTCCTAGGACTAGAGCCCTCACGCGTAAACAGCACAAGGAGTCTCAGTTGTGCTTACTTGGGCGGTTCGTTTGTTGGCCGCAGCTTGGCGTACTACAAGCACCAAGTGCTCTGAAGAAACGGTGATTGCGACAAAGAGGAGCGACGCAAGGTACTCGTAACGAGGCGCCAGAAGTGACGAAGGATGTTTAGGTGTGGGAAGGCCGTAGACTGACGCATTGCTGTCCAACGGCGAGAGCACACATGCTTCAAGACTGCCACGAAGACTGCCACTAGACGTGGAAGTGAGAGATCGGCGTCCTCAGGAGTTGCTCCAAAACATCATTACAAAACGACGTTTATTCACATGTCTCACACCATCTAATACTACTCTCTTCACCCATCGTCCCAAAATCGTCGACTGATAATAATGGGACGAGCCGGATCCCAGGGCCCGTAGATCTCATTCTTGTATTTTTGCAAGCCGATGAGCCACCAACTGCATCCTCCCATGGCAATGGCGGCAATGAGCACGCTGACAAACATGCCGATAATAGCGCTCTTCCACGGCCAGCAACAACCGTCGCCGTTGTCGCCGAGTAGTATGCCGACGCCCGCGCCGGATCCGAGGACAAGAAACACTGTCATGGCATAGTGATAGCCCCAGCTCCGATGGCGTGCGTATCTCCTGAAGACAGGAAAAAGCCCAAACACCTCGATACTGAACAGCGTGATGCTGAACACCTGACCCGTGGAAGGCAGCCGGCTCGCCAACACGGTGGAGGCCATCAGCGCGGCGTTGGTGGAAAGCGACGCCGGGATGTTGACGCGGACGCCGCCCGAGTAGTCAAAGAAGAAGATGTTGATGGCCAGGAGCCAGAAGGACATGGCCCAGATACTGTCGCTCGACGTCGAGCGCGTCAGCGACTTGAGGATGGGCGAGAGACCGAGGAGGGTGGAGTAGATGAGTATCGCACTCTTGACGGTCCCGAGCCGTTGATGTAGACGGCTGGCATCGTCGCCTGGGAGAGGAAAAGATGCCCGACGCGGTAGTGGATTGCCGTTCACTACGTCCTGACTGTGTCGTCGGTAAGCGGACTGTGAGGTGGCCGAGGTGGTAGAGATGAGCGAGCTCGCAGACGCAGAGTGCGAGTGCCGTGGTAGCCGCTCAGCACTGGCGGACAAGTTCGTGGCCGAGCTCGTCGCCGTCGTAGCCGCAGAGGACTCATCGACGTGCGACGGCGGGCGCTTCGGCAAGCTTCCCGTCCTCCGATTGACCGTGTCCCGCCGCCCCACCGTCGCACCCGCCCCAACAACACCGCTCCCGCCCTGCTCGGCAGCCACGCGCTCCTCGTCAGCCTCCCAGCGCTCCCACAGCAGCCAACCCAAAAACGTCGCCAGGCTTCCCCATGACACGATCGACACGGGCGACACGCGCTCCTGGAATATGAGCACGAAGCAGACGATGAAGACGATGACCGAGCACACGTGTTGCACAATGACCGTCGAGTCCGCGACCAGAGGCCAGAAATCATACGGCTGCAGTCTGGGGTTGCGTTGCAGGCTCTCGAGGAAGGTGGCCTGGTCTGTGTAGTTGTCCGGGTAGCTCTGCTTCACCCACATGAGCTTCTTCCAGGTGCGCTTGCGGCTGCGGCGAGACCGCGAGCGGTGCTGGCCATCGTCTGACAGCGGGTCGATGCCGCCGGCGTTGTGGCGGAGGCGGGCGCGGGCGGCGCGATGGTCTGCGCCGACGCTGCCGTCGGGAAAGGAGGGGGCCGGTCGGCGGGGCGGGGACGTCGCTAGGAAGGCATCTTCAGGGGCGAGAAGCGATCGGTTTGGCGGTTGCAAAATCGTGTTGCCGCCGGCGTCGGGACCGGACACTGCACCGCTGCTGCTGCTGCCGTTAAGGCCGGCGGGGAGGGTGGAAGACCGGGTTAGGGGCGGCAAGGTGTCGTAGTCCGTCGGCGTTGTCGGGGACATCAGGCCGTGACCGCCGAGCGCGGCTTGGATTGTCTAAGATCCGAGAAGGAGACTGGATGGACTGGCAATGGCTTGAATTAATGTAGTGCCGGCGTTGAGGCGTGAGACCCTCTCAGCCTCGCGGTCGAAGTTGGTTGGGGGCACGCAAGGCTGGCCAAGCCAAGCCAATCTCCCCTAGACGACACCATGAGGAAAAAAAAGGGGGGCGTGCACAGACGGGGAAAGGATATTGGTGGGGTCCGAGTCAGTTCCACTTCACAGGGGTGTCCCGCCCGGACCATGTGGCTGAATTTGGAAGTCTTTTGGCTGGCTATAATTATTCGGTGGCCGAGAGAAGCGGCAACCGCCGTTGTAATCTCAAACATATATTACAAGTTTACCTACTACTAAGGCACTTCCTTTCACCTTCGACAAAGAACTTTGAGGACGATGCGGCGTTATGAAGCACACTTAGGAGACGAAGTGGGTGGCAGGGAAAAAGCGAGGCAAGGAACTATCCCGCCCGAGCAGTATCAAGCAACCTACTAGCTTAAATAACTTTCGCCCGACTCGGGAGGTCGGGTATGCTCCACAACCATACCTAAGGGAATCGTTATGCCTGCAACGCAAGATCACGGTCCTGCAACGCAACACACCGCGATCTTGCGTTGGCAGCGTCCAGCACTTTCTTTGGCTTCCGTCGGCCTTGCGAAGTTTGCGAGAAGTCAATATCGGTCGATGACGCGCAGTTGGCGGCGACGACGACGACATCGCCGACTTCATCCGAGGCCGTCGAATCCTACAACTCGGCGACTTTTCTGTTGCACTCTGGGAAACCCGGCAAAGCTTGCGCGTCGACAAACGCAAAACTGTCAGTCGTCGTCCCATCCCTCATCCTGACTTTCCGGGGCGATGCGGGACGAAGGTCAACCAAACACTTCTACGAATTCTCCGAACACGATCGCGACCCGCGGCTTTCCCAACTCCAGATTTCCGTCAATCGTTAACAAACATCTTTTACGACGGGCACGCCGCATAACGCCGCGCCATCACGAAAGTGCCCACTAGCACTGCCGTCTCGCCCGACTACCGAGTGGAAGATGGACCACTTTCGACGGAGTTCCACCACTCGCCATGTCAGCGACACTTGCCCAAATGGGAGACCGGCATCACCGTTTCCGCCTGCGCCTTCAGGGCCCGCGGAATACGAATAGGTCCAGAAGCTTTGCATCTCGGCTGCGGTCGCTCTCTTCCGCTTTTCTTTCAATCTTCGCATAGAAGCTGGAGACCCGCAGTAGCTGAAAAGCTTGTTTATTGCTTGTCCCCGGGGCCTGGACTCCTAATAAACCGGGCATCTGACTAGATATGGTAGTTCACGCGCAGCTGCGCTTGACGACCTCGGAAAAGTTAATCGACCTCGGAAAAATAATAAACCTACCCCTTGTCGTTTTTCCCAGGACACGATGGCGCCCCGCGCCACCAATGAATGGCAGGATACCGCTCTGGCTGCCTTTTGGGCGACGGTCGCGGGCTTGTCTATACCCTTCCTAGCCGTTCTAGTACTACCGCTCCTCTGGGACTTTCCCATGTCGTTCAAGTCAGGGTCGGCCGGTCGAGACCATCACGCCGCCCTACAGGGACTATGCCAGAAGAGCAGCAGGCTGCAGTCGTGACAAGCCGGTCAGAGTTCGCTTGGATGAGATTCCTTATTTTGGAACTCTCGCGGACCAAGCGGAAGAGCTTGCGCACGCATCATTGCGCGACTTGTGGTCTCTGCCTTTCGAGCTGGTGCAGATCTGGCCGAAGAGAAAGAGGGCCCGAGTTTCTGACGTTTCGGCTGTGGCTAGTGCGATAAGCCTCACCATCTCAGCTTTGATGGGGGAACATCGTCGACACCCCCCCCCCCCCCCCCCCCCCCCTCCTTCCCTTCCCCCACCCGAATCGCCTTTTTTTTAGACTTTTTTCCTGTATTCCCGAATGCTTCCCAAGCACGACATCAACGAGAAGCGATGATCTGCGACAATCCGGCTCGACCTCCTCCCTCGAATTCGACCTGAAGCAGGAATTGCCGGACACGCTTGGCAAGCCGCCAAATTATGCGGATTTAGGTCCATCAAAGTTCCATTTCATAGCGTCCCGTCCCATTCTCGATAAGCTAGCCCGGGCATGCGCTGATCGAAATGCTGTTGAAACCGTTTTGACGTTCAGACAACCTCAAGTCGGGGCCGGAGGAAGCGGGTCTTGCAGCTCCTGCCGATGTGGAGACCTCGGTTACGGTTACGATAGAACGAAACCGTCACAGGGGACGGGCTCCGAATGCCATGGGCGGGGACATGGTCCGGAATGCTTGCCAGTCGTCTATGCGTTTCCCTGTTTGCAACCTTGCATTCTGGTCAATCCAGTGTTGGAAATGGAGCTTTGAATGGTGGTTGCGGGTTCATGTCCGAAGCCAGCGGGACGTCCGCGGTGTTTGAACTATTACCCTAACGCCTCTAGCGAACTCAGCACAGAGTTCTGTCGCTGGCATTCGGCGGCATCTCCCGTGTCTCGAGCGTCAGAGCGACGGATCGAACGCAGAACCTGGAGCGATCGCTCAAATTCTCATCACTCATGAGCGGATCCTTGGCGTCGATCCATTGCTTGGATGCAGCAGTTTTGGCGCCAATTCGTACTACCTAGGCAAAGAGAAGACAAGGGTTTGGCGTCACGATCAAGTGGTTCGGTATATTCCAGAACAGGGACCTTTTGTTTGGTCCGGGGACCTAGGAAGCCGTCAAGGTGCACGATCCTCGCTGCTGACGGGAGTTGAAATGAGAAGATTCAGTCGTTCTGTGGCAGTGTTTTTGCCCGTCCTTTGATGGAAGAAGCATTGAGCGGCATGTGCCACTTTGCATTGAGTCGGGCGCAGCTGAGTGCAATTTCCTCCCTACGAGGTTGCGGGACGACGGCGCCAAGCATCGCGAGGGAGAGCCAGACGGGACGGGCTGGACTTTTGGCTGGAGACGGAAGTCGTGACTAAGCATTCTGGCCTTGGGGACGATATGAGATGGGCCGTCCGATAATTAGTACACGGACGAACGAAAGCCAAGGGCGACTCTTATAATGCACCCCTCTAGGTAGTCATATGCGCCAATACGCCTTCTTATTATGGCGTGGGGGGAGAGAGAGAGAGAGCGCGAGGTAGGATACCGCTTGCTGTGCGCAATTTTACGGCGTCCACACGGGGGACATGGGGGACATGGAGAGGTACTGTAACTATTATCGTATGGATGCCTCATGTGTCAGTTTATTAAACGATCATAGGGATCCGTGGTTAGGCTGGGACTACAGTGTTGCTCTCAATCCTTTTTGTTTCCTTACCCCCTTGGTTTTTTTCTCCTTTTTTTCTTTTCGATGAGCAGAACTTTTGGTCAATTTGCCCAGCAGCCTAGCCTGTAAAAAGCGGCGATATTTTGCCAGGAGGACCGCTTTGGCAAATGGGCTGAGGTTTTTTTCTTTTTTTCTTTTTCTTTTTTAGATTTACTCCTACGAGAAAGGCAACAGATGCTTGCCAAAGGAACATGAAGCTCTCACACAGGGCAGCTCCCCCCACGTGCTCTCGCTCGCACATGTGGACGGGCGGGATGGGGAAATGAGAGATGGGGGCCGGCAAGAGCGAGGGAACACTTGGGAAAGCTTGTCTGGGTGGCTGCTAGCTGTTGGCTGCTATGCTGCTGCAAATTGCTGCTGGGTGGTTGCACAGCAGAGAGCGGAGACTGAGTTGTTGGTCCTTTGAGTTGTGTGCAAGGCCTAATCTAGGTAACCTAGGTCATGATATCATGATTGTGTCTTGTCTCTGTCAGTCTTGATCCGCCTTCTTTCCCGTGGTCTCCAGGACGAATTTCTCCGGGATATCACTCACGTCTGCGGCTTTGACTCTTCTCTGGCCCAGTGCCCGCAAGCAGTCTCACGATTCCAGTAACCAAGAGCTGGCCTTTATGTATTACCGTCGATCTGTCAACCGCGGGATTCTGAGGGTGGGTGGCATGTCCACGAATCACGACGCTGAATGAGACAATGTGCTGTCCGAATGGGGTTGTCGGCCAGGTACCTGAGTGAGCCCATGCAGCTGCAGGGCCTTGGCAGCGCAAGCTCTTGCTCGTTGTGGCCAGCTTGTCATTGCTTTTCCGCCTTCATGTTTGCGTTTATCGCAACACAAGAACAAACAACCCGATGCTGCTTTTCTCATTTCCCTTCCTCCGTGGAATAATTAGCCGAGGCCTGAAGCGCCAGAGCAAAAAGTTTGACTCTCTCGCTCCGTTTTACCGCGAGCGACAAGACCACAAGACCCACCCCCTTCACTACTCCCCTCCTTGAACCCCAGAAGCAGCACATCTCCACCTCGGGATGTGACAGCAGGCGTCGAGTGTTTTTCCCCTCTGAATAGACTCCAACTGGAAATCCACTTGGGGAAGGCCCGTCGAGGCTCGCACTGCCATTTCGTCTCTTCTCTTCTCGTCCTCGGTCAACCCCAATGGCGGCAAACCCGCTGAACTCACGCACGCATGGGACCCCTCGTCCGGCCTGCGGGCGTGACACATGGGAATTTGTCGACCAGGGGTAGGGGTGGTGGTGCCGTTGCCGCTTTCCCTTCAAGATTCGAAGTTCTCTCAGGCCGTCTTCTCTCGCGTCCCTAGAAACCCGCGGCCCTCTTCCTACCTGGGAGCGCGGCGCACAACACAACACACACACACACACACACACACACATACATACACGATTGTAGCCCTCTCCTCCCTCCGTTCCCTAGCTCGATTGTGTGTGCCCTGCAAGTGCCGACCCTTCTTCTCGTGCTCCTCCGTCACCCACTCGTCCAGGGGACTTTGGGGGACCAGCTACCCGTTTACCGTTAACGTGCCTTTTGAGCCTCGGTACCTGAGGCCATGTGTTGGTAGTCACAGTAGTGCATACCCACCCAGTTCACCGGCACCCCGCGCCGCCGCAGCCCATCGCCAAGTTCCAACATGACGACACGACCGACCAACCTCTCCGACTCGTTCGATCCTAATCAATCGGGATACATGCAAGATTTGGAAACACGTCGGCCGAGGATCCTCGAGCAGATCACCTCCCAAACAACGCTTACTCTCATCATCGGTCAGTCGAGGGTGCCGAGAAAACCGACTCCCGACAGACCAGCAGCAGGTCCAGTGAGAAAACGCCTGGCATAACACAAACCCAAAGGTCAGGGATCGCCGAGACCTTGCTGAACAAGATCGGGGTGCACGGCAGGCTGGTCCCTTTTTCCTCTCCTTACTCTGCTCTGCGTAATTATTCTCGTTCTCGTTACAGGCACAAGAGACGGAGTCAGTCATCGACTGGATGCCGCCGCGGCGCCGTGGTCGGAGGTCCCGTCCTCACCATGTCGGAATGCTGGTCGCCCTAGCGCTAGCCTGTATTTGGAATTTCCTTGGGCTGTCTCGAAAGTTAAAAGGCAATCGATCCTTGGGAAAGAGGCTTGCCCAGCTGTAGCTTGGCCGCTGGTGCAAAAAAAAAAAGGACCACGAGATAAACCTGTGGAACCTGGAGGCCAAGACCATGTTCGAATTGCGCCGCTGTCGACAGGGCGCACCGCAGTCCACAGGGTCCAGTCCATCCCTGCATCCCTGGCCGAGCCTAGATCCCCCCCCAGCCAGGACGCCCGCTTTTGGGGGACCAAGAGCAGCATCCAGAACGGGGACTAGGCCGGGTCAGAGGGGCAGACACCAATCGCCCGTCTTCAGGCAAGCAAGCCATGCCAATGTCAATCCCAATGCGTAAAACCTCGCTCACGGTCGGTACGTTGCCTCTCTCATGTCCGCCCCAGCTTCCAATCCTCTTGACATAATAACACCCTCCGCCAGTGCCAATACATCCATTTCTGCCCAAAGCATCTTCTTCTTCTCCTAATTACGGGATAAGACGCCCATTCCAGAGTAGTCTCTCTCTTCCGTCCAAATTTTCTTTTATCTATATTACTACAGAACTCGGCCAATTCGACTTGGCACGTCAACCACTCACGAACACCTATCTCCGGCGTCCTCTTCAGCTTCCCGCATCCGGCCAACCATCCATCTCATTAGTCGCCCCGTCCCATCTTCTTCATTCCTCACCCGCAGCCTTTTGCGTCGTGCAAAGATAACACAACCATCGCCAGAGCAGAGAGAGCCGTTACTCGTTTTGTTTCACTCGCCTTTCTTTCTCGAGGTTTCCCCCATCCATCACAGGGTTCACCCTACCGTCGAAGCATTTTTGTCTGCGCTCGGATAACTCAAACCACCACACACACACACACCACGCACACCCCTTGTGCCTGACTTGAGCCTTGACTCTCCGACCGGCTGCCCTGCGTTGGTTTTTCCTCTAATAAATCGGGTGCCCAGACCTGACATTCCGCCTGATGCTGCTAGTCCCTGATTCTCCGTAACCACGCACACTTTCTTGGACACAGACAGCATCTCATACGACGAAAGTCTTAGTATACGACTGCTCGCCTTTGACGTGCTTTGCCTTGGAGGAGTTGGTGGACACGATTTTGGGAGACAACTTATATCGAGATCTCTGCCTCAGCATCGGCGTCAACGGAGAAACCACTGGGGTATAGCACACCTCACGTCGATACCCTGAAGCTTTTACACGCTTGGCCTTGTGCTGGCTCAGAAGCATCACTTGGGAAACCAGCGATACTTCAGCGATACTCATTCAGTGACATTCAATTCGCACAAACCCATAAAACCACAACAATGAAGCCTTCTACATTCCTCTACGCCCTGGGCCTCGCCGAACTAGCCTTGGCCATGGCGGTACCAATGACCATATCAGATATGGTCTCCAACGTCAAAGGCGAAGCCCGCCGTTTCACCCGCATCACCCGCGTCTCTATGCACCGAATGCGTCCCGTGGCCATCATCCAGGAGTCGGACGACACATCAATAGTCGAGCTCGAATTCGACAACCACCCAGTATCACCCTCAAGAGTCCTGCTCCCGTCAGTCGTCCTGGCTGCCCCTAGACCACTCAAGACCGACTACCTCCAATCTCTCGCAAAGCACCGCCCACAGCAACCCGCAAGGGACAGGGTGGTCGACGTCGACGGGAGCGGAACCCCGGAAACCATCAAGCCGATGACGCACAAGGCTGGGCTGGGGGAGTCGATGCCCTCGAGGGATCGCAGGCCTTGCTGGAAGCACGTTCAGGCCCCGCAGCCTACGATGGCCATCTTCGAGCAGCACCCTGACTTGATTGTTCTGGGAGCCGTCATTGCTTTGGTACTTGTTCTGCTGGTACTGGAGACCGTGGGCACCACTTTCCAAGGGTAAGGAGGACTTGCTGCGTTCCCCCCGGGGAGGGGAATCTGCGCGCTAACAACGATGACAGGGTTCGCAGCCACTACACCCTGCCTCAGGGACAGATTCGGTTGGAAGGAGACGAGAAGCCATGCAAGGCCCCCTCATTCCGCTTTGACGCGGTGTCCTACAATGACGACGAGGATGTCGAGAGGCAGGCATGACGAGGGAATGAAGACGAAGGGGAAAAGGGGGAACGTAAATAGGGGTGTTTGGGGGTTACAACCTACTACTAATGTGATCTAGACATTGCGATACCACTTTACTACTACTGAGCGCGGCGCTGGCTGTGGAATTGAAACGACGATTATCTGTTAGCCTGAGTTCCTTGGCGTGCGGTGATGGTGAAGGGGACATGGACTGACTACATCATGATTTCTGAGTAGAGGCGCGGATGGAGAGACGGACAGCGGACGAAGAAGTGGTCACAAATAAGACGCGGTCGGGTTTGGCACATATCGTGGCGCAAGAGATATTGGGAAAGAAGCGGCTCATAATTTTAGGTCAGCAGGTCGCGATCGGCCATCCCGCCACTGAGGGCACTTGACCAAGCTGTCCAACGGCACGTTACCGGTCCGAATCTGTTACACAAGCGGCGTCTGAGGTGAAAACAGCAGACTAGAGAAACTTCAAAGACGAAGAACTCTTCTGGTGGTTTCAGGGGACCAAGCAGGACTGTATATCGCCTGGCTAGGAAGACGTCTTGTCAAGTGAGGGTCAGAGGTCGGAGCTGTATCGAACACTTTTGAGCGTGCTGGCCCTACGAAGCGTATTCTAGCACGGGATAAAGGGCAGACAGCTGCGAGGGTGACGGGCGGCAGGCACATGACGAAGGCAATCCGCCCGTGTATCGAGAAACTAATCTGCTGCTGTGAAACATGGCTGCTGTAAACGTTGAATCTCTCTCAGCGAATGCGACTCTCGTTCGACGCGGTTCAAGATCCAAGCTGTGAACCGAAATTTCTTTGTTTTCTCAATCTATCCGTTTGGTACCTAGCGATTTCTCCAGGATGACTCTGTGGCATCTATACGCTTCTCCCAACGTAAAAAGGAGCCAGCCCGATGATTATGATGCGTAAAAATTCTGCTAGACTTCCGTGCAAACAGTTGGAAGTGTAACTCGGCGTTGCTCGTCACCCTACTTGCTACTCTTCAGGTCCCTACGAACATCTCGTTGGCAAGCCAATTTCTGAAGATACCAAGACGAAACGGCCTCGGTGAGATTTCTTCAAGGCCAACAACCTCGGGAACGCTAGGCATTCAGGGCGAGTTGGGGAAGGGGGGGGGGGTAACCACAAAGCTTGATGCAGGCAGCAGCACCGCAACGTGAATGTGATGGAAAGTTTTAAAATTCGGGCAACCCGAGGGCCTTCGTCTCGGCCATACCAAGTGACGGTCCATGAAAACCAAATTGTCATGATTGGTTCTGGTAATGTCGTACTGCTCCCGAACCTATACGCCAAAGACGCGCACGCCCGCACAGTCAAGTCTCTGTTCGGCGGTATCGTCCCGCAACCGCGAAGGGCGACGTCAACGGCGTCTGAGCTAGATTTACTTGGGCCCTTTTGGACCCAGCATGCGTGACAGCAATTTGCTTAGCATATGTCTCCGCCTTTAACGATTCTCAGGCTCTGGGTAGTCCTCACTTTTCTTCATGGCATGTAATCGCGGATTGAGCAACAAGGACGGCGGGGTCGAGGCGTCTCACAGCGGCGATGAGGGGCAAAAGTCCACATCGTCGCGTCAGCCTATGAGCAGTTGTTCAATAGATCAATCGTGACGTGGTCTTCGTTCTTCCGCGGCACTGGCTTTTGGTTAGGTGACTTCACTTGCGCCCAGAATATATATATATATATATATATATGTGTTTGTCTATATCTGCCTTCATAGCCGCATCCGAAATAGAAGGCCCCTTGCGACGAAGGCACTCTGTGGATTGCGCAAAATGAAGCTTTCAAGATCTCACCGTATGGGAAACGAAGTGGATTGTGGCTGAACGTAGGAGCCCGGTTCCCTCATCGGGTGGCACACTGGGAAAATCGGCAAGCCACGTCTGCCCACAAGGAAGGACGTGTATTCATGTCATTTTCCTGTGCGCGCAGACATCCGTCATTCTTCAACCAGGTCAGAAATAAGGTACCGTGAGTGAGGTCCCTGCCTCATTATGTCGCCGTTCTTACGCTACCCAGCTACACGCATTCCTCCGCGGGACTATTTGTCTGGGTTTCGAGCGTTTTTGCCTTCTGCATTCTATTTCAAAAAAAAAAAAAAAAACACATACAAGGCATCCACCTAGCATCAATGCCATGCTCTGATTTGGCGAGAGCGTTGATGCTTTCCCAATGACAGAGACTACGAATCCAAAGACCTCTCGACGAATTGTCTCACGAGATATTTTCCATCGTAAAGTTACTGGGGAAGCAGATTTCTTTTGCCTTTTCCAGGTTGCGTGGTCTTGGGCAACGAGGAAGAGGAATTCCGCAGCAGCAGCAGAGCAGCACCTCGGATGATACCGAGGCTGAGTTTTGAGGGGGTTTGACGCGGCATCGTGACCACAGTTGAGAGAGGCAGAATCTGATAGATCGGGACCTGCCCCCAAGCTGGGCAAGACTGCTATGAGATCGCATGACTACGAACAGGCAGTACGATGAAGAAGGACGAAGGTCGTCGTCATCTGCTCCGCCAGACTCCGTGGATTGGTAAATTCGGGTTTCATCGATCGCTTTTTCCAGCCAAGTGACGGTCTAGGTGGCAGGGACCGTGGTTCCTCAGTCGTAAGTCAAAAAGGCTGCTGTCTTGATTGACTCATGCCTGATCGATCTTCACAGTCGAGGCTCTCTTCTTACCTTCAAGCTCCCGACTGGTACGTATGCATCTGTGACTCAGCTCAGTCGACTGACCACTGTTCAGACGTGGCTCCTCGGACGATGAAGACTTCTTTTTCGAGAGAGTACGGCGGCCTGATCACGGGCAGCGTGCGTGGTGTGTTCCGGCAACGAGCATGATCTGCTTACCAAGCTTGCAGGTTGTCGTCATGTTGCAGTGATAAAAGCCTAGCCGGTTTATACAAAAATCGTCAGAATGACCCTTCTAACTTGGAAGGTCCAGCGATAAGACACATCCTCAGAACAGAGCCAGGAAGCTTAAATGATAGTAGACTTCTACTCAAAGTTTCATGGAAGTCATCGCTAGACGCATACTTGTGTGTTTTGGCTGAGAATAAACAGCCTCCAGTAGAATTGGCCGAGGATGCGGGAAAGGTATTCAGGATAGTATTCAGGCAGCAGCCTGACAGTGGTTTCCGGTAACATGGGACAAACTTACAACAGTTTCACCAGAAGCGGAAAGGAGTAGTAAAAGAAACCACACGTTGTTCCCTTACGATGTCCTCGCGATTAGCGTCGCGTGTTTAGAAGCCTCGTCGATACGCCGGAAGATTGCGGCCTGAACGGCAAATACTGCTCAACCGCCAACTCCCGAGGCTCCTATGAATGCCGCTGCTTGTAAGACACTAGCAGCATTGTTCGAATCGCGACGCGGTGACCAACCTGGTGGCAGACAGTAAGTATCGCGAGCTGAAATAGAGCCATTCAGCATTCACGACGCGGCTTGGAGAGGGTCGCTGTCGCAAAAACGCGAAGCTTCGAGGGTCCGAAATGCCGTTGTGTTAGGCTCAGTCGCCATCTTTGGCCTCCGTGCCTGGATAAATGGATCAAGAAAGGCGTTTGGGTCGTCGCCAAGCCGATGGCTTCCGTCTTCCAGATCTGCCCGCGGCCTAGCTGGTTCGGAAAAACCTAGTGCCTTTAAGTTGTGGAAAAGGTGCCATGTCGTTCAGGATGATGATGAGTGACGCTGAATCCACAAGCGTCCGCGACGGTCAAATTCGCTGCTTAACTTATCAGATGAGTGGCCGATGTTCAAGAGAGTTCACAGGCTGCCGAGGGCGGCGTACCCAGCCCAGCGTCTGTGAAGATACAGACAGGGAAGTCAACATGATCACTGTTTTCGGGCAGGACGCTTTTGTGGCATGCTTCTTTACTTCGCAGACTGATCAAAGCACATGAAGCAAAGGCCATCAGTATCCGTTTTAACTATGTATCATCTGTAGCTCAAAACTAATATTTTCACCGCTGAGATGACATTATGTCATTCATGGGATGACGTGCGCCAGGAGGCTGAGCCTCAATGCGGGGGTGCTTCACATGCAGCTACGTAAGAGCACATGTGAAAAGGCGGGGGTGGGGTGAGTTCATGAATTCAGGTAGGTCTTACAATTTTTTTCCTTCTTGTTCCGTTGAATTTAAGGATTTGCTTCTACAAAACGAATCGCTCAAGACCGCAATCTTCCTCTTCGTAGGTAACAGGATATCGTTGCGTAGTTTACAGGGCATGCGGAGCTCTTTCCAGCTTCTCCACATTTAAACACATGTTTGGTTGCGGTCGACATTGAAGCATTTAGAGCTTGTAAGGCTTGGGACCGATCATGAGCTCGGGACGGACAAGCTTGTCGAAGTCCTCCTCGCTGAGGGCCTCGAGCTCGAGGGCGCTCTGCTTGAGGGTCAGACCCTTCTTGTGGGCGTTCTTGGCGACCTTGGAGGCCATGTCGTAGCCGATCTTGGGGTTGAGAGTGGTTACCAGCATAAGGCTAGTACCTGTCAGTAAGGAGCATAGTGGGGATAGAAGCAGAAGAGAAACTTACGATTCCTTCATGATGCTGGCAATCTTCTCCTCGTTGGCCTGGAGGCCGGCGACGAGGTTCTTCTCGAAGGAGCGCATGCCGTCGGAGAGGATGCGGACGCTGTGGAGGAGGTTGCGGATGACCAGGGGCTTGTAGACGTTGAGCTCGAACTGACCGTTCATGCCGCCGATGGTGGTAGCGACGTGGTTACCCATAACCTGGGCGCAGACCATGGTGAGGGCTTCGCACTGGGTGGGGTTGACCTTTCCGGGCATGATAGAAGAGCCGGGCTCGTTCTCGGGTAGGATGAGCTCACCAAGGCCGCAACGGGGACCGCTGCCGAGGTAGCGGATGTCCTGGGCGATCTTGGACAGGGAGGCGGCAAGGGTGTTGAGGGAGCCGTGGGCCTGGACGATGGCGTCGTGGGCGGCGAGGGCCTCGAACTTGTTGGGGGCGGTCTTGAACTCGGTGCCGGTCATCTTGGAGACCTCCTCGGCAATGGCCTCGGCGAAGCCCTCGAAGGTGTTGATACCGGTACCGACGGCGGTACCACCCTGAGCGAGCAGGCGCAGGTCGGGGAGGGAGGACTCGACGCGCTTGACACCGGCGTCGAGCTGAGCGACGTAGCCCGAGAATTCTTGGGCGAGGGTCAGGGGAGTAGCGTCTTGCAAGTGGGTGCGGCCGATCTTGATGATGTTCTTGGCCTCGAAGTCGTCAACCTTCTTCTGCAGGGCGTCGCGCAAGCTCTTGAGGGAGGGGATCAGCTCCTGCTCGATCTCGAGGACGGCGGCGATGTGCATCACGGTAGGGAAGGTATCGTTGGAGGAGGCGGATCGGTTGACGTGGTCGTTGGGGTGGACGGGCTTCTTGGAACCCATGGTGCCGCCGAGGATCTCAATGGCGCGGTTGGAGATGACCTCGTTGGCGTTCATGTTGGACTGGGTACCGGAGCCGGTCTGCCAGACGACGAGGGGGAAGTGGTCGAGGAGCTTGCCCTCGGCGACCTCCTTGGCAGCCTGCTGGATGGCCTGGCCGATCTTCTCGTCGAGGCCGAAGCGCATGTTGACGGTCGCGGCAGCGCCTTTCAGAATACCAAAGGCCTTGATGATGGGAGGGGGCATGCGGTCCTGGGGCTGGTTGATCTTGAAGTTCTCGAGAGAACGCTCGGTCTGGGCGCCCCAGTACTTGTCGGAGGGGACCTGAATTTCGCCAAAGGCGTCGCTCTCGGTACGGGTGCCGGCCATTCTGGGAGCAGTGGTGTGCAGACTTCTCTGAAGGGAGAAAGGACTGACGAATTGTGCCGATCTGGAGGTCGTCGCGGGGTAAATAGCTGCGGGGGAGGAGGTTCGGGTCGAGCATGTGGAGAGGCTCTTCGCGCATGTCCTCGGCCTAACGGTAAGCCGTGAGTTCGCCAGGCCGGAAGCGGCGCGTCGAGCTGGTGCCGAGCGAAGCATGACGGATCACGTCGGTTTGCTTGGTGGCTGCGTGTAGGTGCTTTTGTGAATAAAACGGCGGTGAAACTCGAGACTTGGAGTCGGGGCCGAGTCAATTGAGCTGTCGCGACCTCCAAGTGAGGTAAGAGATATGCAGAGAAGCAACGCTGGTATTTTTGGAAGATTTAGAGGGACAAAAGGAAGAAGGAAAAAAAAAAAGACTCGTCTTTTCCCACAGCAACAGAAGGTCAACCTCCGAATTGCTCCGTCGGGGAGCTCTGACAGCGTGGTCTGTGCTTCCCGGCTTATCCCGATATCCCGAGCAAGGAGCGCCGCAAAAACGACCCGAACAAGTCTCCGTTTCGCCGTCTGGATCCTTACATAACCCGGATTCCGTAAGGCACCGGTGGAATATTCAAGAGGCGGTGGCCGAGAAGTTCCCACACATCGTGACCTAACAACGTCTCAGATTGCTTCTTCAGTGAATCAATGATATCCTCCCCCCATACCATTGCTTCGGATTCGCGACTCTTCCATAGCGATGTGCCGGCCCGCGAAGAACCCACAAACCGTGAATCAAGTGCAGTTCTGCCTTCAACAACGCGAGAGGGCCCATCGCAGTCAACACTTCTACGTGCAAAGCCTCCTCTTGGCACCCACAGCTTCAGCCACCTCCAGAGGCCGTTACATGGTCGCCGCTGCGCAGCGGGAGCTCAGTGATAGGACGGAGAGCTCGCTGCGACGGGGAATACGGCCCCGCTCCGCTGCATCATGTCATCACTCATCAGTCGTTCCCCAGGCCTTTCACACACTGGACGCGGGACGGGTGTGGGATGCTGGGATTCTTGGCTTTCTATTTAGCACCGCCGCATCGGACATACCGGCGTTCACAGCCTACCCTTCCAGCTCCACCGTGACTCCAATCCGCCCGCGAACCGGCTACCCACGAAGGGGAGCAACTGGGGCAGAGACCGAGAGACTGCGAGACGCTGCACGTCGTACTTCAGTAGGGCCGCGTTGAGGCCCCCAAGACGTGAGGCCATCGCGGCCATTGGCTATTCGAGTAACCACACGGCTGGTTAGCGCCTGACTGCCCTCGACGGAGAATATCGATCAGCAGATCCAAAAGACACATCTTTCTCACCGTACTGGGGCAGAGTTGCATGTATTGGCTTCGTGCTTACTCGTCAGAGCTTGTACGGGTACCTCGAATCGATCATGGCGACAGGGGCCTTGATGCAGCCGAGCAACGAGCCTCAGTAGTGTAGTTTTGATGCGTGGTACCGTAACCAGGGATGGCTTTGTTGATGCAATTCGGTGGGTTTCACTTTCTCAGCCCAACTCGCTTCTTCGCTTGCGCCGTAAGGTTTGGCTTCCTGAAAGCCCACGCGGACCCCAATTTTCCCGTATCCTTAAAGCGCCGTCTCCTGTCCTCGATTTTACTTATCCCACCTTCAGCTCTCGCGTCAGTCTTTCCTTTCCAAACAGCTCTTCTCCGTGAAGCGAAACGAAAGGCAGAAGCCATCTGAACATCGTCTAATTCTCGGGTCGCCTTACAGATACGCCCAGTCCCACCTTTCACCCAGAGCCCCTCACTTCCCGCCCGCACGTTTTGTTTCAACTCGAGCTGTGAACCCCCACCTCGTCCGGCCTCTGCTCCAAGCATCGGTCAGCTTCCACCTTATCTCTGCAACGACAAACCCGGTTTGTGTGCCACAACCTCCAAGCAACTACCATGTCTCTCCAAGTCGACGACCGTAGTCGTCACAGTCGCTCCAAGTCTCCGGGCCGTCGCGAGCGCAGTCGCAGTCGCAGTCGCAGTCCTGCCGTCCACGCAGTCGAGCTCTCGCGCGAGTCCAGCTACGCCTACCCCGAAGTCGAATTCGACGACAGATATGACTGGGAAAGACGCGCCGGGGTGGTGACCGCGGAGCCCGGCGCTCCTGCTCCTCCCGGTACCATGTCGGGTGCGATACCGTATCCCGAAGACGGCAGCGATGCAATGTTTCCGGGAACACGGTCTCTTTACGACTACGACGACCACCGCGGGACGGCTTCTTATCGCCCTCCTGCCTCCCCGCGAGAGAGCTCCTATCGCAGCTCTCGTGACAGATTTGACGACCCGCACGTCCGCCAAACGTCGCCGCGCGGCGATGACAAGCTTAAGTACCTCCCGGCCAAGTACAGCAGCCATACGCGCAGCCGTAGCAACAGCAGACCCTACGGCAACGATGTGGAATACCCGCCTCCCCAGCCGCCTCGCCCAGGAGCCGATGAGCTCTACCCTCCGCCTAAGCCTCCTCGCCCCGTTTCTCCCGGCGGCTATGGTTATGCCCAACCCCGTCCTTACCAATACGCCGAGACAGATAAGAAGACTGAGAAAGCAAGGAAGAAGGCGGAAAAGAAGAAGGAGTTAGAGGAGAACCTGACGTACGGGTTCGACCAGTACGCAGCCAAGCCGCCTACTCTGGCCCCCGAGCCCCGTCCCTTTGGCCGCGCCCCAAGCCCAGGCCCTCAAATTTCGGCCGGCGCAGCAGCGTACTACGGAAGCAGCCCCAACGCCGCATCTAATGTCTTGACAGTTGATCCAGGCAGCCGCAGGAGGGATAAGTCGCCCCAGCCGCCCACGCACCGCATGTCAAATCTGTCCGTCAACACGGGCCATCACTCTCTGAACATGAACCTCTCGTTGGCCAACGCGCCAGGCTCGCCGCTGCTGGAGTCGTACCACGGCACGTACCAGGACATGTCGCCCATGCCGTCACCCATGCTACTGTCCTCTCAACCACATGATCTGCAGGTGATGGAGCCCGTTTCCCCACTCGGCTCTGACGATGAGGGTAGACGGCGACGGAGGGCGCGGTTCCACGATATCGAGGACGACGCCGCTAGAATCGCAAAGGCGTTGAGGAGTGACCGCAAAAATCCCGATCCCGAACCCCTGATCGAGATCTTGCCTGGTCTGACCCATGAACAGGTGATGGATCTGCGCAAAGAGTACAAGGCGCTCGTGAAGACTGGCCCGGAGCGTAAGGGCGTCAACGTAGCTAAGCACATTCGCTCCCGCCTCAAGGACGCCGACCCCAACCTCATGAAAGCGTGCTACGCAACGGCCCTCGGTCAGTGGGAGAGCGAGGCCTACTGGGCCAATTTCTGGTACCAGGGCGACAAGACCCGGCGCGAACTGCTCATCGAGTCCCTAATGGGCCGTACCAACCACGAGATCAGGCTTATCAAGGATGGTTTCAACGATAAGAAGTACGACAACAGCCTGACCAAGTGCATGAAGACCGAACTGAAGGAAGACAAGTTCAAAAAGGCCGTACTGATGGTGCTCGAGGAGCGCAGGATGGAGGAGTACGACCCTCACGGCCGCCGCCTCGCAATCGACTACCACCAGGTAGAGGACGACGTGGCGGATTTGCGTAAGGCAGTCAAGGCCGAAAGGGGCGGTGAGACCCTCATGATCAGCATCGTCGTACAACGTAGCGACTCGCATCTGCGCGAGGTGCTCCAATTGTACGAGAGGACGCACCGGTCAAACTTTGCGCGCGACGCGCTCAAGAAGAGCGGCAACCTAGTGGTAAGCACTCCTGTCCGATACGATTAGGGTGAAAGCAACAAGTGCTGACTCGTATCTTCGTAGGGCGAACTAATGGCTCACATTCTCAACGGAGTCATCAACAAACCCGTTCGAGACGCCTTGCTCGTCCACCACGCCTTGACAGCGAGCCGCAAAGACGATCTACGCAGGGAGCTGCTCATCTCCCGTCTTGTACGCTTCCACTGGGACCGACATCACATGGAGGCTGTCAAGCGCGCATACCGCGAACGCTACGGCCGCGACATGCAGGAGTCTGTCAGAGACGCCACGAGCGGCGAATGGGGCTTGTTCTGCAGGGAGCTGTGCATTTACCGCATGCCTGATGATGTGAAGAGCTACGAGAAACGGTAAACGTTGCCCTCGTCTTGATTATACGAAAAGATGCAATGAAATCATGTGAAAGGGCGGTTTTCTGAAAAAAAGAACATCTCAAGCCATTCTCCGAAATTTTACTGCAATGTGAGCCGTAGACGTGATGCCTCAGTCACGACCTCCGAAACCTCACCATCCTCCTACCCGGATCCTCCCTCGTCGGCACCGCCATCCTCTCCCCGACCACGTACGAGTGCTCAGTACGATTATCGATTTCGCCAATCCGATCGTCCGGATCCGACCTCCTCTCCCAACTCCTCTCCCGTCGCCTACCGTACCCTCTCTCTCCATCATCCACCAAAGCCCCACGCATCATGACCAAATCATGATCATCATCACTCTCATCCCCTGTCCTCCCCCTACCCCATCTGCGCCGAACAATCCCACTCTCCCTCACAATCCTCGTAGGCGCGTGGCTTCTTTCCCTGACCAACTTCGTAGGCGCAGCAGCGCCTCTCCTCTCCCTCACAACCCTGGCTGTCGTATCCTCGCGATACCGGCGGTGCTCCTTGGGGTACGCTTCATACTCATCGAATAGCAACGTCCGCCGCCGGCCCCTTCTCGGATGTGTAGAACATCCCTCCTCCCCGCCGATCCTGCCCCGCTCGGGCGCGATGCTTCGATTCCTGGCTCGCCGGTGGTGTTCGCGATCTCGGCTCCCGTTAGCTTGCGGTAGGTCGTAACATGACCCAGGAGCGCAGACGTGTCGAACCACCACGACGCTGCGTGTTTGTCGAGATCGCGGATGCTCGGTTTTGAAGCCCCATTTCTTGGGATCTTGCTGTTCGCTCGTCATCAGCCTCTTCATTAATAAAGTACAACGAAAGGGGAAAAAAAAAAGAAAGGATGAAGCCACGAGACAGAAAAAAGTATACCTCGCCAGGACACCTCGAGACTCCGATAACATCACCACCCCAATCACCCTTCCTCTTGACCGGATAACACTTCTGCCAGAAGTTCAGCCTCCCTCCCTTTCCCTTATCCGTCTCCTTTCTTGTCATCTTCTTGCTCTTGTTCTTCACGTCGGGCTTCCTGATCCCCCCACAACTTCTGCTTCTCCCATAGCCCAGAACGCAGTCTCCATCAACACCACCGCCACCACAACACTCAAACGTCTCATAACAACACTCTTCTTCCCAGTCCGAACAGCGACAATTCCCCCCACAGCCAGAAGGCTCTGATCCCGAGTCCGACTCCGTGTCCGACTCCGAGGTGGTACATGACGAGGTGTCGTAGTCGTGGTAGTAATACCCGACCCCGTCGTCGATGATGACCCCGTCTTCATCAATGATGGATCCCATGGCGTTGTTGCCGCCGCTACGCGCTTGCTCTCTCCGGAGGGCGACGAGAGTTGTGTCCACGATTTGGCGGATCTCTTGGCTGCTTGCAGTGCCCATTTGCCCCCAGCACGAGGGGAAACAAGTATCTCGGCGCTTGGAGGGCAAATTCAGGTAGAGCCAAGGGAAGTCAGTGAGGTTGAGTCGGCGGCCTGATCGAGGGGCGTACCCAGTTTATGCTTGCCCTCAATCTTTCCCCTCCCCCCTCAACAAGCCCGGTTACTCGCAGCAGTGTCACCCGCTCGAGGTGACTCAAGTACCACCAACAAACAAGCAAGAACATCACTCGAAAACGAGCGGTGAAGGGGGAGAGCCTAACATGGAACAATCAATGCTGTCTCGTTGTACTAATTGTCCGTTCATGACTGGGAATATGTAGTTTGGCAAAACACACCAACGCAAACCGATGCTAGACCCCTCAATCGTACGTATACAACAATAACACCATGCACGCCCAACACAACCCGATATCCCGAAGCCCATCGCGGGCCACGCATGGCTCAACGCCAGAAACGACCCACGCAGGCCCCCATATACACATTAGAAACGTCTCGCATGCTTTTTCACACAATGCACCTCTCCTCTCTCCTGTCCCATTTACAAGAAGCCCTTCGTCATACTAGGAGCCCGGCTAAGGCTGCTCTTGCGCTTGGGCACCGAAATCATCGAGGCTGTCTCGTCATCAATACTGAACCCTGTGCGCCATGCGCCGCGGACACTGCCCATCTGGGATGCGGCACCCTTCTCCATCCTGAGAGCTTTGATGTTCTCGATCTCGCGTTCTAGACGGAGAGACCTCTCCTTCTCCTCACGAAGCTCCCGCTCCGCCCGGCGAGTTGAAAGCTGAATCTCAGATTCAGAGGACTGAAGCTCCTCAATTGTTTGCAAGAGCTTCTCGACCTTGTCGCGCATGCGAGACACGTCGTCCTGCAGCTGCGTGTTCTGCTTGTCCTTACGATCGATCTGGCCCTGGAGGTCCTTGACAATTCGGTCCACGTTGCGGACGGATCGCTGAGACTTGGTTCTTTCAATTTCATGCTCCTCAAGCTGGCATTCGAGCTGTGTTTGACGTTTAGTTAGTGATGCACAAGAATTAATGGGTCGCAGATAGGCTTACCTCTTGGATTCGCTTGTGAAGGAATTTTATGTCATGGCTTGCGCTGGAGTAGCCCTTGGTCTCGAGGTCGACCAATTTGATTTGGATCTCGTTCAACGACTTTTCCAGTGAGGCCTTGTCCTTCTGGAGCTGGGAGCTAGTTTCGCGTTCGACCATCGCCTCCTTCTGCATCTCAGCTGCCAACGCCTCAGCGCGTCTCATCTTCTCCACGGCAGCAGCAGCGATATCTTCCTGCTGTGCAAGATTCGACTTCAGCTCCAACATCTCCTTGTCAATGTTTGCGGCGTCGCGTAGAGACGCGCTATCGCCATTGGTGAGATCCTCGAGACCAGCCTTAGCTTCCTCCAGGCGAGCTTCAATGTTGCGTTTTTCCCGGACAAGAAGGTCTCTTTCGGAAGTGACGTCGTCAACTGATGCGCGTAGAGAACGAACTTGCGAAAGCAGGGTGACAATCTTGCCCTGAGCCTCGCTATGAGCGTTTACTGCCTCATCGCGAGAAGACACGACATCGGCGAGAGTTGACTCAAGACGTGCCTTTTCCTTGGACCAGGTCGAGCTGTTGAGAACTTCGTCATCCCACTTAGAGCGGAGCTCATCAAGTTCCTCGCGCAAACGAGCAATCTCGGCCTGCTTGAATAGCTTCTCTTCCCGAGCCAGGTCCAGCTCCTTGGTCAACGTGGCAAACTCGGCTTGGTACTTTTTCCGAGTCTGTTCCATGCTCAACTCCTTGTCCTCGATATCATTTGCTCTCTGGTTCCTGTAGTCCTCGAGCTCATGCTGAAGTCGCTTCTTCGCTTGCGTCGTGGTCTCGAGGTCAGTTGACACATCCTCGAGCTTTTCTTCCAGTCTCTGATTTTGGCGTTGCAGGTCTTCAAGGGCAGAATCCATCTTCTCTCTCTCAGACATGATCTCAGCGCACGTCTCCTCAGCTTCCTTGGCTTGAGTCTTGGCAAATTGTTCCGCACGGCTCGCCTTTAGCACTGCGATTTCAGCCTGCTCCAATTTGCTAAAGTATTCATCGGCACGACTCTTGTACAGGTTCAAGCTGGCGTTAACGTCAGCAAGTTTGCATGTCTCACTGTCGAGCCGAATTTGAAGATCGGAGAATTCCTGTAGCAGTTGACTGCGGCTGTCGGCCTCCTCTTCTCGAGCCATGGTCATCTCCTCCAGGTCCGATTTGGTGTCGCGAAGTTCAACTTCAAGGGCAGCCCGGTCGTGGCGCATCTTCTCGAAGTGGTTCTTGACGTCCGAAAGCTCCGAGATAGCATCCCTGTGGCTGTGTAGGAGAGAGCGACGCGCTTCTTCTTGGCTGTTAAGGGCATCGAGGATTTCTTCGTGAGACCGAGTCTGAATGTCGCGCAGAGAAAGCTCGCCAGTTCTGACACTTCGCTCCAGAGCGGACACCTTCTTCGTGGAGTCATCTAGCATGTCATGCAGGCGACTGTTTACCTTCTCAAGCTTTTGCATGCGAACCAGCGAGGGGCTGTGGTCAGCTTCGTCAGAGGGCGAAGAAGTGCGATCGATCTGGCTCTGAAGGTGACGGTTCTGCATTTGAGCAAGCTGAAGCTGATTCTGTAACTCCTCAATTTCAGCCTTGAGATCCATGCGGTTGTTGAAGCTGAGAATGTCCGCAGTCTTGTCAGAACGAGCCGAGTCGAAGGATTCCGGCTCGAATCGTCGAGTAGGAGTCGAAGTATTTGAGTATTGGCGAGTCTGCAACTTGGGACGTCTAAAGGTGGGCGAGCCATTGAAAGGGGCCTCGTTGGGACTGATCTCCTCCAGCTTCGGTCTCATGGGAGAGTCGACTCCTCTGTTAGAACGCAAGTCGGCCAGCTGGTTTTCGGCGTTTGTGCGAGCAGCAGTCTGCACACGAAGGTTCTGCTGAAGATCTTCAACTTTCCTGACTAGGTCGAAGTTCTTGCTGAGCATGCCCTCATTTGCGCCGTCTGCCTGAGGCGGAAGTACAACTTCGGGATCGACCGTCTTAAGGACACTGAGCATCTGTGCTCTCAAATCCTGCAGTTCCTTCTCCCTAGCTTCCATGGTTGTCTGCAGAGTGCGAACAGTGGCTTGTGCCTGAGTGCGCTGCTGGCGTTCTGACTCGATGGTCCTGTTGGCCTCAGCTAGCTGAGCCGTGAAGGTCGACGTCATCTTTTCGGCGTTCCTCGAGGTCTTAGCTTCACGGGCTACTTCGTGGCTGAGGTCTTCCAGGTCAAGATGCAGCTTCTCAACCTTTTTCTCGAGACCGGCGATGGTGAGCTGCGAGTCGCCGAGCTGTTTGTGTAAGACGGCGTTCTGCTCCTCCAGGCGGGTCTTCTCCTTTTGGAGACCCAAGACTTGACCCCTGGAAGCCTCACTAGCCCTTGAGTTTGAACGCGCGATCTCAAGACCCTTCTGTTGGATCTTGTTAAGCAGGGCGCGGTTGTCGTTCTCAGATGCCTTGAGACGTCCCTTGACTGTGACCAGTTCTCGCTCCAGTCTTTCCTTCTCCTGATCGTTCTTGAGCCCAAATTCGCCAGAGGAGAGAATCAACTTGTTCAGATCCTCAACTTGGTGGTTCAAGTTGGCACACTCTTCTTCGAACCATTTCAGACGTTCATGGGCAGCATCGAGGTCCTTTCGGAGGCTTTCTTCTCTTTCGCGAGCAGCCCGCGTGGCAGCGCGTTCTCCCTCAACTTCAGCTTGCAAACGGGCTTCTTCAGCCTGGGTCTTGGCGATCCGAAGACGTCTGATTTCCTGTCGAGCTTCATCACGTTCCTTTTCGGCTGTGTCGCGGGCTTCCTTGGTCCGGCGTAAGTGATCTTGCTGTACGTAAAGCTCCTTTTCAATGATGATCTTGGACTCATTCAGATGGTCGTACTCTTCTTGCAAAGCGGTGTACTTGTGCTCACTCAGCAGTAGGACGTCATCGCGGGATTGACGCTCCCGACTAAGCTCTTTCTGGATGTTGTAGAGTTCATCCTTGAGGTCTTTGATTTGTGCCTCCAGAACCTGGCGATTCTCGTCCGCTTGCGCATCTTCGGAAAGACGAGCTTCGAGAAGCTTCTTGGCGTCGTCTGCTTCTCTCTCCAGCTGAGATTGTTGTGACTTGATAGCCGTCAACTCGGCTTGAACGTCACGAAGCTTAGACGCCGCGGTCTCCTTCTCGGCAGCAAGGGTCTTCTTCTGGTCCTCAAAGCCGCGGCGCTCCATCTCGTACTTCTTGTTGTCACCTCGAAGAACCGATAGCTCGCTCTCCTTCCTCTGAATGAGATCTTCGTAATCGGTTGAGGTTTTGGTGAGTTCCGAGAGCTGTTGCTGGACTTGACGATTCTCAAGTGCGAGTTGAGATTCTCTCGATTTGGATGACTGCAAATCCTTTTGCGCAGTTCGCAACTTCAATTCAAGATCTTGGTCGAGCTTCAACAGCTTGCTCTCCAGGTCCCGCGCTTTGCGATCCTTGAGGTTGAGTTGGCTTTGAAGCATCTTGATCTCATCCTCCAGCCGCTTCTCCTGCTCACTACGCTCGGACTGCTTCTGCGATATCTCCTGGATGGAACGCTCCAGCTCCTCCATTCTTGCTGAAAGATCCGATTTTTCTTGCTCAAGTCTCGCAATGAGCAGCGCAGCTTGCTCCAACTGAGCACGGTATTTTTCGACATCCTGTTCAGCGCGTTGTTTGGCTTCAAGAAGATCGTCAAGCTGGTCCTCCAACCTCTCTTGGTCTTCTATGGCGCCGGAGAGTTTCTCCTCGAGTTCTGTCTCGCGAAGCTGTAGGCGCTTGAAGATTTCCTCCTTGTCCAGGGCGAGTGCACGCTCACTCTCTAGCGTCTGCTGAATGCGAATCATTTCGTTGTGAACATTGCGTCTTTCTTCCTCCAGTTTGTGACGGTCGTTGGCTTCTTGGTTCATCTTGTCTTGCAACTGTCGAATCATGGCATCCCTCTTCTTGACCTCCGTCGCACTTCTGGTAGCACCCAGGAGTGGCTTCATCTTTACCATGAGCTGCCACCACGGGTTTTCCATGAGGCCGAGATAGGTATTGAAGTTTCTCTGGATGATGCGGGTAGCTTCTGTTCGGAATAATCTCTTGTACGCGATCCGTCGCTGGATGTAACCTCGGGCTACAGATTGAAATCGAGACATGATTTCGGTGATCAAAGCGTCGCGCTGCTCTTCTAATTCGGCCAAAACGCCAGCCCGGAAGAAGACCTTCGTAAGACCTACGCGATAGAGAGCCCTGTCAAGGCCGAGTTGATAAAGCATCATCGCCGCGACGGCCTGTCCTTCCTGATATCCCTTGGGCATATTCCTGCACAAAACTTCGTAACGCTGACGGAATTCTGCGAACGGCAATCGGTTGGGGAACCCTGTTCGCGCAATACGAATTCCCTCGAGCACACCGTTGCATCGCAGTTGATCCAGAACGAGCAGCTTGTCGAACTGC
This sequence comes from Colletotrichum euphorbiae, assembly GCA_037178605.1. Lineage (NCBI taxonomy): Eukaryota > Fungi > Ascomycota > Sordariomycetes > Glomerellales > Glomerellaceae > Colletotrichum > Colletotrichum euphorbiae. The sequence goes on from JAXCEF010000164.1 coordinate 52,038, forward strand.
TTGGGCTTCTTCTTGTGGTTCGGCAGAATGCATCGAACGAAGTGAGGGTGGGTTGAATGCAGTTGAGCCATCAGGCTATGAAGCTGCTCCTTGTGGCGTTGGGCGACAGTGCGGAACAATCCCTTTTTGACCCGATTTCGGCTGGCTCCAAAATCGTCGTCCATGTCGGCACAGTCGGCGAAAAGATCGGCGATATGTTTGTCTGTGGAGGTGGCGAGCAGCCGAGTGATGTTATCGTTCAATGGGTCTTTGTTCTTCTCCAGCCAGCCATCGGTAGAATACTCGACCTCGGCCGCATAGTGTGTCAGAATAAAGCCTTGTCCGAGTCTCGAGGGCCGGTACTTCTCAGACTTCTTGTCCCATAATGAATTGAGCTTTTCCGTGAATGACTTGTCTGTGGCCTTGGGCATTACACAGTCCTCGTCCAAGCAAGAGAAAATGCCGATAGGGTTAGAGAGCTCGATGAGATCGATCGTCGGCTGGAGATCCCGACCAAAGTCGATGAACTGCCACTCGATTTGTTCCCTCGCATACTCCTCTTGTTCGAGCACGAACATGTGGTGATTGAAGAATTGCTGCAGCTTCTCGTTGGTGTAGTTGATGCAAAGTTGCTCGAAGCTGTTCTCCTCGAAGATTTCGAAACCGGCGATATCCAGCACACCGATAAAGCGCGAATCATCCAATCCCATGCCTGTTCGGTCCAGCTGACGGTTAATGCGAGTCACAAGATCGCCAAACCCTCTTTCGTAGATACCCTTGGATAACGCGTCCAAGCCCAGTCTTACTTGCTCCGGAGTCTGAACCTTTTCAACCCATTCGCGACCAGCCTTGACTTTTGGGTGCAGCAAACCCTGCAGGAATGGCTCGAGGGGAACCCCCAGAAGCTTGCAAACCTTGGCTGCTTGTTCCTTTGCATCGGGCGCAAGACGGGCCTGGTCTGCAGCACGGCTTTCTTTGACAACGGAGACATTTCCGAGATGTAGAACTGCTGCAATAGTGCGAAGGATGGAGCTCTGCTCCTTATCCGAGAAGCCCATGACATAGAAGGCCTCCATCAGAGAATCCCACTCGTCGCGGTCAGAAATCCCCACGATTGTGTCATGACCGGCACGAGTATACGCAAAATCCTCAACATCAAGGCCGTCAAGAAGGAACTCTGACTTGAGCTTCCTGTCAGCGCCCTTGAGCAACTGATAGAAAACGTGGTAGTTTCTCTCGTGGCCGTTGATCCTAACGACGCGTGACTTTTCAAGGAGATACCAGTCAATAAACGCCCCGGAAATAGCACCGGCGCGATTGAACTCGATCCGAATGAACTTTCCGAATCTTGAGGAATTGTTGTTTCGCACGGTCTGGGCGTTTCCAAAGGCTTCAAGAATCGGGTTGGCGCGGAGGATTTGTTGGGAGAGGTTCGACTGTTGCGACTTGCTCTTGACGGGTGATTCGGAGTGTGCAACTGCTGCCAGGTACTGGATGACCTTCTTGGTGTTTTCGGTTTTACCTGCACCGGACTCACCGGTGACAAGAATGCTCTGATTTTCACCCTCGTCCACCAGGTTGCGGAAGGCCTGATCCGCCATGGCGTAAATGTGGGGTTTCGTGTCTTCCCTGCTTCTCCCCTTGTACATGTTGATGTACTCATTCGTGTAAATAGGCAGAGGGCAGTAAGGGTTGACGGTAACCAAGAAAAGGCCAGAGTAGGTGTAAATCAGGTCGGCTTGGTATCGCATGTGAAGGTTGTGGACCACAGATGCCTCGTTCAGATGTGTCAACTCGGCCATATCGTTTGCCTTGTCGAACTTGGCAGGATTGACTTTGTCAACGCTCTCGGCGTCGACCTCTCGTTGCTGTGGCACAACTATCAGCTTTGTTGGGGGCCCGCTCAGCCAGGCTACTTACGGTGCCATCATCGCATTGGACGAGTATCCTGTTGTTTGCCAACTCTTCCACGACCCAACCCTTGACAAAAGCGACTTGAGGGTCCTTAAGCCACACATAACGCTTTCCAGAGAAGTCGTTCTCGCCCTCGATGCCTTTCACTGTGTCAGAGCCCCGTCGCATCTCTTCCGTCTTGATGAAGGAGGGCGCGAAAGTGCCGGAGGCGCTATTCCTTGAATCGGAACGGTTGTGGCGGAAATGACCAGCCACGGGAGGTATCGCCGACACTGAAGAAGGTACTGCGGGTGCTGCCGAGGCATGGGACTGGGTTCTGACGTGCGACGTGGGAGTCGACACAGCAGACAGCGGTGATGGCGAGGAGAAGACGGCGGATTTCGGGCGGCCGCTGCTAGGACTTGGCGAGGTTCTCGAGAAAGGATTATTCCTTGGTTGCGCCATGATTGCAGGACGCGGAAGGAATGTTTCGTAGGTAGTGACTAGCCCTCAGGGCCGCGGGTCGTGTCGCTTTCGTGCTGTTCGTCGCAAAACGTCGTTCGTTGATGGTCCGATTCATTGAGTAAACATTAAGACACAAGCAAAGTTGGCGAAGTGCAACAAAGCGACAAAACTCTGAAAGAAAACAACGCCAAAGAAGTCGCCGAGTCGCAACCTCCGGGGGCGTATTGCCTCTGGTAAAAAGACGAAATCAAGGCAGGCTTAGGGAGGCTGGGATGGTGGAGGAAGAGCACGACGTAAGGATGGATATTGTTGACTTTAGACCAGTTGAGCAGGGATTCAGGAGGACGGTTGCTCAGGGTACGCCTGCGAAGTAAACAATGGAGGGGCCCCACGTGACAGGCGCCAGACTGGGTGTGACGCGAGACGGTCTCAAGTCAGTCTAACCCGAAAAGGGATGGCGTCGAAAGAGGACCTCTTACCCTGCACGGCCTTGAATTTTATTCCGTTTGCTTGCCCCAAGCGCAGAACTCGATTCGATCGAATCTGAGCCGCCCAACCACGCTTGTCGCATTTGCGGACATTTCATTCCACAGTCGCGGGGGGGAAAAAACCTCCTTTCTCTGCAGCTGGACCGAAGAAAAACCACGATAGTGCATCGCCCCTCCTGGTCTACTGCGCCTGAGATCATTTGGTAGTAGTCATCGTCGTCTTTCATTTGTCGTCGGTGCCGCCGCTGCCTGTTGTCCCAGTCTGCATGACGGGTGTGTTTTTCGAGCTCCGGCGCCGTGAAATCCTCTTGTCATCTTAGCTGTCGACCAACCACTACCGACGGTGACCGGCCTTGGTTCTTCTCCCTACAAACTGCCATGCTCTTTTTGCTCATGAACAGGGAAACGACTCACCCAAACTCATCACACCTGCTACTATCATCATAGCAAGCAGCCAGTCACAGGTGGCGATCAGATAGGTAGACTTCCAGGTTGTGGGGGAACCGTATTTGGCGACAGCGAACTCCCAGAAATTGACTGGTGGTTGCGCCTTCTCGTCCTGAGGACTCGTCCTTTTTTTTTTCCTTCCATCACTCAGCTGCAGGCGATCACGCCTCCGTACCATGAACAACTACTACCCATACGGGTACCCGCCGTACCCAGGGCAGCCTCCTGCCCAGCCTTACGCGTTCCCGACCGCATCGTCCTTCCCAGCGCAGATTTATCCTCCACCCGCAAACAGCGCCTACGAGGTTCATCCGCAACCTCGCGATCCTTACGAAATGAATCAGAACATGATACCCGGGCTGGGTTTCGGCCACCCCCCTCCGTCGTTTGGCTGGCAGCCCGCGGCGCAGACACCGCAAGCATACGCAACACAGGCATCCGCAGCTGCGCCAGCACCGTCGCCTCAACAGCAGTGGCCTTCGCGCGAGGAACCCAAGCTGATTCCCGCATCGCAATACTACCAGCCCGCGAACCCATCCTCGGGCACATCCATGGCTCGGCCTGCCGCTCCGTCTGGCGGACTTCCACCTGCCGAAACCAAGCAGTTAGCAAAGGGCGTTGACGATGCTGAAGAGGGCGAGCTTACTGAGGGCGAATTCGACGACCTTTACGACCCAGCAAACGCTCTAATGGATGCTGGCAGCTCCCGACACACAGGCAAAGCCTACTCGAAGTCGACGGCCAACAAGCACGTTCGCAACGGCAACGCTACATCTACCTGGTTCGACGGCCCAAAGGAGTACAAGAGAGCGGCAAGCCCTGCTGCCCTTGATACAGCCGGTTAGTTTCGGTATTTATTTGGACGCTGAAGTGATCATGATGCTAATCAATGAGCAGACCGTGAACGATCCGGCTCATACTCTCCTTACTTGTCTCCTCGCGAGATGATACCTGCCATTGACAACGATCGCCAGCATGATATTTCTCAACCGACACAACCTTCCAACGGACAGCCAAGCCAGCCAGCCATGCCTGGCACTGCTACAACGCCTCGCAATATTATGGACGATGCTAGAAAGAAGGCACAAGCTGCCATTCTCAAACTGTTCCCCGTGGGTGTTCGCTTCCAGCAATATGTTGAGGAAGGTATCGACCAAACAATTTTGAAGAACCTTTTTTCTGAGCTGGGCTTGGATATGAGTAACCCACCTGTACCTCCTCATTTGCCCGGGCCGTCACAATCACCACGTCAAGCTTCGAAGCCTGCCGCTGCCCAAACGCCTCCTGCACAAGATCAAACGGCGTCGGCTGCCAAATCGGCCGGTGAGGAGAGGAAGGACCGAATCGCTCGTCTTTTGGCTGCCAAGAGCGCAAAGTCTGCCCCTGCTTCAGCGTCAACAACCGGATCCCAGGGTGACGCAAAGCCAGGACTAGATTCGAACAGAAACGAGAAGGAATATCTTCAGCAGCAAAAGATGGATGCTCTACAAAAATCTCGCGAAGCTCGTGCTCAAAAGGGCGCGGTTCGCAAAGACTCCTTGCAGACTCCGTCTGAGGAAACATCGCCATCCAATACAAGACCACCCTCGGCAAATCATGGCGCAACAGGCGCATCTGCATCACAAGCGCCACCTTCGTCCGCATCGTCTATACCAGGCCTTTTCTTGTCAGCAACTCTACCTGTGGGCAACAATCAACGGAAAAGACCTGTTGCTGCTGACTTCGTATCCAATTCACAAACCAATAAGCGCGCTTTCGGCCACCATCGCCAAGACCAACCTTTCGTCATTGATGTTAGTGACGCATCAGACGACGAGGACGTTGAAATGGAGATAGGTTCTCCCACGGACGATTCTACGGGCATTCAGCAAGCGAACACTCTGTCGCAAAAGACGGGATCCTTCCGGGATTTCCCTCCGCTTACGAATGGCCGTCCCCAGCTCAGCCCTGCCCAAAGCAATATCGCCACACCTCAATCTGGGATCAGTACTGCTCCGCAGAAACAAGGGCACCTGGAAGTCATGGACAAGCAGATCGAAGCCATGAAGCGTAAGATTGCACTAGCTGAAGCCAAACGCAAGCTGAAGGCTGCTATGAGCGGCCAGGCATCTGGCCCGAAGTCTAATGGACAAACGCCAGAGGCTGTCGAGCTTGATGGAACGGATGGAAGCAAACCAAGCATGAGACGGGTCCAGTCTATGGGTGCGTCTAGTGCATCTGATAAGCCCAATGACCGCTCTTCGCCAGCCGTTGCCGAAGCGAGCAGCTCGATGCGATTGCCTAAGCCGTCCGAGAAGAAAGTCAGGAACGGCTCGATCCGGGCCGAGAAGATTCGCGCTGTCAGCATGAGTCTCCCTCTCGTGGAAAACAGACTCCAGGCAAAAAAGAGCAAGTTGCGCTTGCTTCAATCTCAAATGAGCCGTTTGCAAAAAGAGATTGAAGAAGACGACGCTGAGAGGGCGAAGTTAGCGCAAGAGATGGAGCAACTCGACCAAGATTCCGACGAGTCCAACGAGCCCCACAGTCAAGTGAAAAGCAATTCCGGTTAGTTCGCGTCTCGAGATGTTCAAAGTACTTCAAAATTATGTTGTTAATCAAGTTCTAGTGGACCCTGTTGTCACCCAGGCCCAAAGCAGAGCTCAGTCTGAAATCCAGATCCCACGGTCTGGTGTTGAACCCACAGTTCCCGCTTCCAGGGACAACGAAACAACTGGTTCGTTCTCTTGCAGCACGAACGTGCCCAAGTCTCAGCGTCCTGCCACACATAACGATGCAATTCCTTCCCTGTTGGCGGAAGAAGTTGATGCTGCAGCTGTTGGCAATGCTGTGACGAATCTCCCTCAAGCCCCGGATACCGCAGATGGGGCAGATGGGGCAGTGGCCACGACTCCCGACGCTTCTACCGGCCCAGTGACCAGCGTGAACGCAATGGAGGAGCCGCGGCCTGCTAGCTCGAGTGATGGTCCTTCCGATATTGTCATGAACGAGTTCGAGGGCTCGAGTTCTCACGACGAAGAACGATCGCAAGAAGAGGAGCAAGAGTCCTCAGACGCCTATGAACCACCTGAAGCCATCGTCCACTCAGGATCCGTCAAACCTGCATCCATCAGTCCAGTGCGCGCAGGCAGCACTGTCTCGCTGGCTAACAGTGACGCTGACCCACAGGAGCCAAATTTCAGAGCCTCGCAGATTCCTGAACAGATTTCACTGGGATTAAATGAGTCAACTCCTGAACAAGGAGTTGATGCTGTCAGAGAAGTACATTTCGTTTCATGCCAAGATGACGCAACGGTCTCTAACTGACACAACAGGCATCTCCGATTGTGCAAAGCCCTGATGAGGATGAGATGTCCACCGGCATCCAGTTTACCCCTTACGAAAGCCCGCTGCAGTACTTCCATGCTTATCGATACCATCCTAAATTTGCTGAGACTGTCGCCGGCGGACTGCGGTCCCTTACATATAGCAACAGAATCGATCCGAAGCTTCCCGTTTGCCCAGACGAGTTGGCGAATAGGGATTGTCCCAGGGGTGCTGACTGTATATACCAGCACTTCGAAACTATGAAGCTGCCGGGTACGTCGCCTTTATCCCGCAAGATCAACTGACCACTTCACATGTGTTTAAGCATGTTGGACGCTGACGGTCGCCTCCCACTCTAGACGACCAAATACTCCTCCAGCTTGGTGGTACTCAATTCGTGGGGGAAGAGAAAGCGCAGTATAACGATGGATTGCGCAAACTCCTCCAAGAGATGAGATCACAAAACATCAGGGACTTTCCCAGCATTGCACAGGGCATAGTCGATTATCACAACCGGTTTACTGGTGATCCGTCCAAGATCTTGCCTTTGGGCAACGTTACGATCTAGTTGACAGAAGCGAATGGCTCTTTGGAGCTGCTTCTCTTTCACCGTAATCCCCTTACAGCATAGCATCTAAGAGTTGCTGCTCCTTCCCTTTTTCTTTTGCGTCAGACAACGTTGTTCCCTTTCTTCATCCTTTACATAACACCACGTATCCCTTCACAGAGGCTTTGGGGCCGACTGCGAAGGGGTTTAGGCGGCGTTTGCACGATACCCCCTCCTGCGTTACTTTTTGAAAGTGATCCAGCCCGAAACTGTTGGGCATGAGGCACAGGTACAATGGAAAACGGCAAGTAACCAGAAGAAAAATAGCAAGTGTGGTGAACACTCTGCGTGTTAAGATATGATAGGCGTAAGCTGCAGAGCTTACGCCATCTTTAAAGAGTTGCTGGCTCTGTAAGGGTCGTTTGTAGACAATTGAGAATGCTTTCCACAAACAGTATCAATTCGAATAAGAGTGATGGTTTTCTAGGAAGGCGATTCAACAGCAAACGACAAAATGTCACATCTCTCGGCCACCTTGGGATTCGAGGAGATTCCGCATGTTTCCTACCATTTCCCTTTTTCTTATTCCAGACCAAAGCTAGTAATAATTTTGTAGCGACACTCAATCCAACAAGCTGCCGAGACTCAGGCTCAAGGAATCCATCCTTCATCCATTGTGTTTCATCTCCAATACAGGCCCGACCGTACTTACGAAAAGCCTTCCGAGAATAACTTCGACTTCGTCTCGACTCGATAAGTCTCATATCCACATCTCTCAAAGATTCTCAAAGATTCGTCAAACAGCCTCAGTCTTCCCTTCGCTACCGCTTGGCACTTCGTCGAGGAGGACACCCGTCTTGTCAACCTTCTTCCCGTCGAGGTCATCATCAAGCAGGTCCCTCGAACAGAACCCCGGATGGAAGATGTTGAGACCGAGGACCGCAATGACGATCATCACCCCCTCGAATCCGATAAACAGGTCCTGGCGCTCCATCAACGGGCCATTCCAACCGCCACTCAGCTCGACGACACGGAAGACGCTGCGCCAAAAGATGCAGACGGTCGACACGGCCAGCGCGCCGAGAAAGCAGCGGAACCGCCACGACGACCGCAGATGGCCCAGCGTCACGGCGTCCCTGTCGACGATGGGGGCGATCATGTCGCCGCTGTCGACGCAGCGTCCGTGGCGCCAGGCGCGGATCGCAAAGTCGCCCGCGACCGCCGTGAAGGCCAGCATGGTCAGGACCTGGAAGCCCAGCCCCGCGATCATGACGTTGTCGCCCGTCCGCGTGCTCTCCCACCGCTGGTTCGCGACGGCGGCCATGCCGCCGCCCGCGGCCTGCAGGACCAGCGAGACGAGGTCGCAGGGGATGAAGAGGCGCGTGTACCAGGCGGGCGGGATCCGCGAGTGCGAGACGCCGAAGACGCGGACGATGCGGCGCAGGCAGAAGTAGATGGCCGCGGCCATGAAGGCGGGGCCGACGGTCAGGCAGCAGACCTGCATCAGGAAGGGATACTCCTCCCACTGGTTGTTCCAGGAGAGGATGCGGGCGGCGTAGCCGAGGATCTCGGTGACGACGCCGAGGATCATGGCCGTGTTGAAGGCGTGGCCGCGGCGCGTGGCCTGCCAGGTCGCGACGAAGCCGACGAGGGAGAGGATCAAGATGCCGACGAAGAGGGCGTTGGCAAGCAGGCTGACGCGGTACATGTAGTAGCTGGGGAAATTGTCGCAAAGGGCGTCGTGGGGGTGGGAGTAGCAGTATTGTGCCATGAAGTAGAATTCGATCAGACTCGCGTACTCTGTGCCGGAGGCGTCGAGAGAGTCGAGAAGTGATGTTAGTGATTGGCCGTCGCTGAGACTCATGTTGGCCAAGCTTGATGGGTGGTGTTTGCCGGCTTGGCTGAGCTGTTATCGCGGTTTGCTTCTAGCTACAATGCGAACGTGATGTGAAAGACTGGGGAAGGCAGACTGAGGTCTTGGTATAAGCCTCCTTGGTGTATCGGAGACAATTTGAATAGATACCGGCTCCAGAATCTTGGTAGAGCTTGGTCGAGTAGTGAGGGTTTTGAACCGGAGTCTGGAACCTGGCGGTGAACCATGGTTCAATAATGAGCGGGATCGGAGACACGGTGGTAGTTGAATGCGCAGGATGGTGTCGTACCTTGACGGTCACAACAGGCACCGTAAAAGTCTATTCATGGTCCATGAGAAAACATTACGAGCCACTCACTCGGAGGCTGGCGGACATGCCAATGATATGAGAGCATCTGAGGTGGAAAGAACCCGACGGCTGGGGCAGTGCTCGAAGCCCGGTTGATAGTGGCATCTCATACGATCCAGCTCGCCTCGAAAATGTGTCAACAAGGTGTTGCTTGACTCTGTCTTGTCTATAGTGGATTCTTTGCCTGTCATGTGCTGCGTACCGCATGAGGACTGACACCGGAAACGAAATGGGTCAGATTATGATTGAAGTTAACTGTGCTCTATGGATCATAGTTGGCACTTCAACATTTCATTGAACGGGCTCGATGCGTCACTGATAGAGTTCGAGTTCGAGTTCGAGTTCGTATTATACCAACCCTTGAGCTGTGCGTTGGGACGAACCGCGACGGCCCCGCGCACTCTATGAGCTTATCCTCCAGATCAGACCAACAGAAACGAATCTTCCAACCCCATTGGGTACAATAACGTGATACATATCCCCAAGGCACAGCTCAAGATTTAGAGTTGAGCCTGGCACTCCCTGTTCCCACGTTGTGTGGTTGCGCCGCAGCCTCGCTTGCAAGCAAATCAAACAGCGGTTTTGCTATGAGATGGACGTAATCATTGAGTGCTGGCTATTTCGTACCTCAATCAACACTCTTCTCTCCTGTATTCGTGAACTGGCAGTGAAGTCTACCGCAACAACCTTTGGGGGGTGTGGATGGCGACTCAGTAGCCGTGATGTTGCACACGTCTACAGCCACTCGGTGATTTCAAAGCGAAGTGAGAACGAGAAGGACACGTAGAAGCCTGTCTCTGATCACACTCAGTCCCGATTCAAGCGATTAAAGTTCATGAGTATTGCTAAGTTAAGCACGTGTACTTTCGTGATATGAACGGAAACGCGGCAGACAGCCCTCGAATTTTCACCAACATCAGCCTGGGCACAAAATCCTGTCTAAATCCCAGAGAATGTTGTCCCCAGATTCTCGCGTACTGAACAAGTCCCCGCCGTGCGCTACTGTTTGTTTTCGGGCAAGCATCCCGCGCAGTTCCCAGAGCGAGTTTCTACGCCGCAGTTCCGTGCTGTATCCAATTTTGTATTGTCTCTAGACTTTTATTCTAAACTCCAACTCATCAAGACTAAGGAGCAACGGTGACGCGCTTCTTCTTCCTCACGTCGTTGACCTCTTCTGCTCCTGCATTACCCAACTTATTCGCATCGATCCCACTCTTGGTAACAACACCTCCGAGTGCCTTACTCGTCCCTAGACTGATACCCTTGCCCTCGCGCATGCTATCCAAACTCAGGCTGCTTCCTCCGCTTCCCCGTCTTACTCCAATACCCTTGAGCTTCGCCGTTGGCGATTCGCGAGTGTCTACGCCCTTGTCGTCGGAATTCGCCGCGTGGAAATCGGGTCTGTCTGGTGAAGAAGGCACGTCGTCGTCGTTAGCCACGACCTGTGAACAAGGAGCTCTCGTGCGCCTAGTCCCAAATGGCGAGGGAATTCCGGACGGTCGGTCTCGAGATTTGTGTGAAAGCGGGCTTTCCGTACCGTTTCTAGGCTGGATTTCGTCCATCGTGGTCGAGGCCTCACTCGCCGAGACGTCGCTGTCCTTGGCGGCGCACCGGTAGGCGTTGCCGGAGCCAAGCAGACTCTCCTGTCTGGCTAGCTTATACCGCGCGTACTCCTCTTTTGAGTGCTGGGCATCGGTGAAGCTGTCGAGAGCATCAAAGACATGGGGGAAGACCTGGGTGTCGACGTCGCGGCCCCAGAGGAAGTCAAGATGCTCGTAGTGAGGAATTTCAGTGGCTACGGTCTGGCTGGGGAGCTCCTTGAGCATGACCTTGATATCGACCAAAGAGTCGCTGCCGCCGTATACAAGCACGATGGGGGTCTTAATGTTACGCGTGGGGTACTTTGCAACCTTTGTGTACTTGCTTGCAGAGCTGATGGAGACAGGCGGGTGGACATCGTCGTCGTACATCTGGAAAGACTTATTGCGGATGATCTGGAACCAGTGGACCACACTCTTCGTACTGGTGAAGGAGTAGAGATGGGGGTAGGCAGCGAGTTTCTGGCTGAGGGAGATGTTTTTCGTCTGCCAGTTAAACAAGAATGAAAGGGCCAGGTCCAAGAGTCGAACGAAGATTGGCGGATAAAGAATGGACTGCCACATAGTGACTGAGCTGAGGATAGACCGGCGACCAAAGAGGAGAAACAAGACTTGTGGGGAAGCCTTTACTAGGGCGTCCACGATGCCGTTGGACAGACCAGCAGGCGACATGGCCGGGGCTAAAGCAATGAAGACGTTTACCTGTTGGTTCAGCTTGGGGTGAATCGCAAGGGTCGCGAAAGCTTGCGCAGTTCCCTGAGAGAAGCCAATGTATGACAAGCTCTGCTGTTCGGTGGTTTCTAGGACGTAAGAGATGCTGTCGGGAATGTCATGAAAGGCAAATTCGTCAATGGAAAAGTTCCAGAACTCGCGCGACTTGGGTGAGTTGGAAATCATCTTCTTCGAGTACTTGTTGCCGCGGTTATTGCCGAGCTGGATCACGATTAGCCATGCCCCCAGTCGATGCGACCAAGCCTCTACATACCCAGACGTCGTAGCCCTTCTCGACGAGGACAAAAGGGAGACATCTCTGCTCATCGGTCAAGCAGACCCAAACCTCGGAGTTCATGAGAAGGCCGTGGTGCAAGTACACGACCTTCTTCTTCAGACTTTTTGGGCCGCAGTTGACTTTCTGGCCATCCTCTCCCTTCTTCCAAGCCAAGCGGTGGAGTCCAAGGAGGAAGCCATCCTTGGTTTGCGTGACATGCTCCTCAGCTTCATATCCGTACAGCCGGCAGAGATCAACGAAGTCGGAAGCATCCCTCACGTTGGTCGAAATAGCTGCGCAACACCCGAGTCAGTCGACTTTCATCATCGGGGAGAGGATCGCCACCAGGGTAACCAACACTTCCTGCGCTGCTCCGCCCGTTTGTGCGCCGGCGTCGAGAATCGATTAAACAATCGACGCGAAGCTCGGTAGAATAGCGAGATGAGCGGCGAAGCTGTGGAAGCCTCGTGTTAGCTAGCTTCGAATGCCATAACCTGGGGTACAAGGAAGCGGATTATGCGTACGCAGAGCCAAGGTCAGGACTCGGATGATGGCCTCGAGTCCTACCAGAAAAAAAGACCCCACCAGAGCCACATACTCGACGCTGCGCGATTCCATCAGCTTCAGTCTGGACCGCATTGACTGCAACATTGTATACTAGGTCCCGAGCGTTGCAGTTGAAAGGGGGAAAGAGAGGGAGGTTAGAGGGAGACGGATGGGTAAGTCAAGCAACCCTTACATATTTAGTCGGCCGATAAAAGGGATAGGCATCTTGTGGGACGGAGAATGAGATGTAATGCAATAAGGCTGCCGGCGCGAGGTGGGAAAAAAAAAGAGCTCTCAAGGCATCATCACTCTAGCTTCCACGGAGGCGCAAAGCTGTTATATCAAGAGAGACGGAGGAGCCCTGTGAACTTTGGGCGGACGCTGAGTGTGTTGGTTAAGCTGGCAGTGACTTTCGTTCGCGACCAACGGGCGAGGAAAGAGGGAAAAGTGCTCGAAGTCGGTGTGTCAGCGTACGAATGAGGAAGTGGTCGGGCGCCTGGTGATGTCACATGCAGGGAGAGCTTTTAAGGAAAGGTCCAGGTACTACGGAATTGGAGGTCAAGGTCCAAGGCAAGGTCCAAGGCAAGGTCACACAGCTGCTGCGCTGTGACACTTCCAGGTTGGCTCCAAAAGTGACAGTGTGCCAGCGCAACAGGTGCACGCCGCCATGGCAGCCCAGGGTACCTACCTTATTAGAGGGAGTGGAATGGGGGACACGGGGCCGGCGCGCGCGCGAGAGCAACGCGGTTGGTCAGCGAGCTGACTGCTGGATTCTTGAAAAGCGGGGACTTGAGGACCTGAAGGACTGCAGGGGACAAGGCACTAATTAATTAACGGTCTCTTCGAAGTTCGCGGTCTCACACCTTGCAGAAACCGCTGCATCTAAGTGGGTCCCGTCTGTCCAATCAGCAAAAGCCTCTTTTTTTCTTCCTGCGTCTTGCGCAAACTTGAAGCTTCCGACGATACCTACCTAGCTCCATCAGTCGAACTACTTTCACCAAGGCAAATGCCCCAGACTTGTCAACATGCCTAGCTCTTGCAAAGAACTGCGTAAGCATTCAACGACGATTCGCTTTTGGACAACACAATACTAACACAGTTCCAGGCGAGGCCCTCGCGCAATGCCTCCAAGAATCCGACTGCGTCATGGTACATCGCAACACGGCCTCCGACTGTCTCCGCGAGCCCCTCGTCAATACTCTCCCCACAAAGTGCCAGCAGCTCAAGAAGGGTTTCGGCGAATGCAAGCGTGGCATGGTCGACATGCGCAAGCGGTTCCGCGGCAACATGCCCGTTAACTACAAGACGATGAACGACGCCGAGAGTGGCAAAGGATACCAGTTGTATGCCGGACGGCCCGCCTTCGCTGGTGGCCGAGGCGAGACAGACGGCAATGAGAAGGCACCCAGGGACTGGAGAGAGGTTGAGAACGAGAAATATCGTGCCGAACAGGCTGCGGCTGAGAAGAAGTGAAAAGAGGAGGTCTCGAAGACGAGGATACGAAACGATATACTGTACAGATTACGTGTATGACCTGAAGAGCGAGGCATGGCAGGCGTCTTGGAGTTTTACGAAATGGCCTCGTTGCCAGTGTACCGATACTTAACGTCTTTGGAATATCTGCGACAAAGTCCCGGCTCAATCTTTGGCTTGGTCCTGGAATGACCACGTCATTTTCTTCCCCGCCAATAGGCACGCTGCACTCCGAAACGGCAGTGTATTGAAGCAACCAGGGGATTTTCAGTCTTGAGATGAGATTCTATCGCCCTGCTGCTTATTTTGGGCCAAGCAATTCCCGAGTCGTAAGAGGGCGCCATGAAATTAACTCAACCAATCTCATGAGTCATCAACGGCTCTGACAAAGCTTTATCAGTTAGAAGTGAGTCGTTCTGTGGTACGAGAGACTGTTTTTCTGTCGTGCGCCAGAGTGCTTAAGAGTACTGTAGCCAAGGCAAGAAGTAGTCCGCGAATACGGCCAATGCTCTTCCAACTATGACCCACTACGACGGCGAATTAGACCAAAGTAGCGTCTTTTTTTTATTAAATAAATATACATTTTATTTGGATACAGAGCACGTTTACAGCTGTTGCCCTCAATACGTCTGTCTCGATCCTGTCCCACTCAAAGCCTATTTCGTGATAGTCTCGAAACCTTGAACACATATAGTCTGGTTGGTTGGTACTACCGAGCACCTGATCCCTCGCACCACGTAAAGGTCCAGACTCAGCAAGGGTCCCTCCACGCAGTTTCGGATCTGCGCAAGTGCACATACCCATCCCCTGCGCTTCATCAGGCTGCCCAACTCTCGGCGTTATGATGGGCTGATTTGAAGAAGATAAAAAGAAGGAAAAAAAGAAGGGAAAAAAAAAGAAAGTCGCCTCATCCCTCCGATCCCCATCCGTCTCAAACCTCGCTCCTTAACTCACGAAGAGTCCGGGTACGGGCGAGTCAGGACAAAGGTCCGCCTTCTCAACCTTCCTCTAACTCACGAAGAGTCCGATCCAGGCGAGGCGGGCGAAACTGAGGACCAAGGAGAGAGTCGTCGTTTGCTTCCAGGCTCACGCAGCCCTACCGGCGAATTCTCGTCGTCCGTGGCCAGAACCGCGCCAGATTTTGTGGTTTCCGTCGCGTGGCAGCTTCGAACGGATCATCGACACCTCAGGTAACTGCGGATCCTTCCAGCAATTGTAAAAAGCTGTTGTGAAAAGTGATCCTCTAACTGTCTTCCGGCTGGCGCGCCCCGGCCTGCAGACAGGAGAATCCAATAAAAAAGGGTTCTCTGCTCGACACCTTCAGCTCAACGCTTCCATGGAAGGGAACATCAGACGGGAACAAATCGGCACTCCTGGCCTGCTCGACACCGCACATTGTGATTGTCTTGAATGGTCGTCGTCGCAGGGAATGTGACGGCGGAACAGGGGAGGCTGTTTGAGTAAAGAGACGCAGGAATCTGTTTTCTTGGGTGTAAGACTCGACCGCGCGGCGAATTCTAGAAGGAGAGAGTAGAATTTCGCTGAGGATGGGAAAGCGACCCGAGTAGAAACGAAAGACGAACGGTGAAAATTTAAAGGAATCGAACAGTTGCAAGTCAGAAACAGATGGAGTTGAAGTTGAGAAAAGGTTTGGGGCGGCAAAGGCATGGCCAAGCCGCCATTCGGTGTGATCTGCTGTTGTGAGCCACTGGACCACGGACACCCGGAACCTATCTCACCTGTAAGAATGGGCGCTAGCGGGTGTTGGTCCGCCCTTATTCCGGCAGGAGGGTGGGAAAGGTTGGGGGGGAGGACCGGGAACCTGAGGAAGGGTGGAAACGCCTCAAACTGTCCTGGTGGAGGAAGGACCCCACCTCCAACGAGAACTGAGGTAATTAGCTGGATACCTACCCAACTGGAGTCTACACACCCGACCCGACTGCACCGCTTCAACCCTCGTCTCGTCCAACCTCCACCCGACGCCTTTCCCACCTCCCAAAACCCCATGAAACCAGGAGCGACTCGCAACGACTCCCAAGGTCCCGATGGCCTGATATCTGAAACCTGAGATTGCAAATCATCGATCCACCACTCTCGCCGGCGAGCCCGGTTTTTCTAAGGCAAGCATTCCTCGCTTACTCGTCTTCGTCTACTCGCTTCAGCCCCTCCAACGCGCCCCATCGTCCAATTGCTTGTCCTCAGTCTCCGAACGCCCTTACGCTCTCGTCTCGGAAACCGTTGCAGCAGCACCATCTCTTTCACGTCTCTTCTTAGCCAGCCAGCGGGGCGATAAGGTGTCAACGACGGCTGGCAAGCAATCCTTAACCTTAATCAGATTGCTTGGCAGGCACCTTTCGTCCCCTCTTGTTGGCAGCTGTGGTGGTCCGAAGCCAACTCAGTGCAGCGAATAACTGACCTCAGCCAAGGAGGCTTGGTCTCTAGAGCTGCAGCTGTCAATCTTTATTCAAGACTTCAGAGAGTTGCGTTCAGAAGGACAGCTACGCAGCATATCGCCAAACCCGAGCTTGCGAGTGCGAGAGACGTCGTTTGAAACGCCCGAAAACAACACCGATCGAGATGGCCCCGACTATCGTACAGTGGATCCTGGATACACGGCACTTGTATCCAGAGGCCACTGAAACGAAGCATCTTGAGCAGGCAGTAAGAGACTTTCCCCCCCTTTACCGAATCAAACTACTCGTGAGCACACACGCACACCCATATCTGTTTCGTTGTTCTCCTTGCGAGTCAAACTCTCCTCAACCAGATCATTACCCCAATTCATCCTTGTCCCATGGCCCGATATTTTATCCGCCTCCCTTTAAGTTCTGAGAAGCAGAAGAAACATCTATGACACCGGTAAACTCACCGTACTCCTTAGGCATCACGGGCGCTTGCTCTCCTGAGCGCCGAGGAGCGCAAAGCCGTGCTGAAATACTACCATGTTCGCGACGCGAAGCTGTCTCTGGGCTCGCACCTTCTGAAACGTTATGCCATCTCCCGTTTCTGTGGTGTCCCCTGGCCGTCAGCTACCGCCGTTCGCAACGGCCACACCAAGCCCATCTTCCGTACCGCTGAGGGCTCCGAGCCCCTGAGCTTCAACGTGAGTCATCAAGCCGGTCTTGTGGCCCTCTTCGCTGTCCACGGCTACGACGCCGCCAAGGGGCCTGTAGAAGTGGGTGTTGATGTCGTCTGTACCTCGGAACGCCGCACGAGAGACCACGGCATGCTCAGAAGCGAAGGGTGGCCACACTTCGTCGATGTTCACGCCGACGTCCTCTCTCCTGCTGAGGCGAGCTTCCTCAAGTGGCAGGTTCTCTCAGCGATCCCGCCGGGTATGAAACTGGGCGCCTCGGCGGAGGACGGTGCAGACTTTAAATTGCGATGTTTCTACGCACTATGGTGTCTGAGAGAGGCGTATGTTAAGATGACGGGTGAAGCCCTTCTCGCGCCATGGCTGGCGGATTTGCAGTTTAAGAAGTTCAAGCCGCCCCTCCCAGCGGACAAATTTGAGGACGAGGGCGATGCGGTTACGGAACATGAGATCATTTTCAAGGGGGCCAAGGTCGACGACGTGAACGTATGCCTCAGGGCATTGGGCCCTGATTATATGACTTGCACTGCGGTGCGAACTCCTCAGCGCAAAGAGGATGGGCTGGCTTTTGAGTTGGGGCCATTTGATATGATTTTTTTAGACGAAGTCTTGGTCTTTGGGGAATCACATTCGTAATTTTAGGATGAATTTCCTCACATCGCTCAAGCCTGATCGCTCATCGTCTAAACTGAAATTATCATCTTAGCAAGCGTCGATAACCGAACTTTCGGTCAGAGATCAGAGTTCCAAATGATCACGAGTCGTTATCAGATACACTTCCAGTTAGACGCCTCCACAGTCTTATACCTCTGCTGGCTGTGAGGAATCAGCTCACATGTGCCATGGCAAGTTCAGGCCAGTGAGCCCTCAAGTCAAATATACCTTTGATACTGAGCCACTCTCTCGGCGCGGCGTCGTCCTGCATCTCCCCGAAGGCATCCGCAGAGAACAACCAAAACCCCAGTGCAGGCCTCGGCGCCGCAGCAAGCACCTCCGGCCCATCAAAACGGGGCAACTTCGGCCGCAGCCCAGACGCCGTCCCAAAACACCCGGCCGGCCGGTTCCCGTTCCATGCGTTACCCTCCCAGCCGAGAAAGTGCCACTGTAACCTCAACCACTCAAAGTCCTCCTCATGAAGACGCTTGCTCGCCTCGACGCGGCTCCGGGCAAAATCTTCCAAGCTCGAGCCGACCATGATCCGTAAGTCGACCGCCGGATCCAGACTCCTCGGCTCGATCCCGAGGTTCCGCAGTAGACGGCGCCAGCCGAGCATTCCCAGTCGCGGGTCATACATGCCGCCCCATACCGTTTCCAGGTCCTGCGAAATGTCACGAGGGTTCCGCGCGGGAGCGCCGAAAAAGGTGAAGGCGGGAAAGACGGGGACCCCGTAATTGAAGACGTGGACACGGGTATGCGTCATCACGTCGAGCGCCCGTCCCCCTGGGTGGACGCACATGAACCAGACGCTTTTCAGGTTTCTCATGGTGGCCTGGAAGGCGGCGAGCGCGGTGGCGTCTACCGTCTCAGAAGCTTGGAAGGATGTGATGTCATCGTTGTTGTTGTTGTTGCTGTCGTAAGGTCCGTGGTACACCTCCAGTCCTTCGTCGCGGGTATCGTCGCCGTCGTCCAAGACGAGGTGTCGGAGGCCGAGACCGTTCGGATCGTGGGCGCGGAGGTCGTGGATGAAGTCTACCAGGGCGTCTTGCCATGGCGGTCCTGCCGCGATTCTGACGTGGTCCCATGTCAAGTTGAGGGAGAGTGTCGTTTCGCCGCTGCCGTGGGCGGAAGAGTCGAGGTAGCAGGGGAGCTTTACGGGGTAGAAAGCCGATGCCGCCTCTCTCGATTCACGGTTCACTCTCGTCAGCTCGGGGAGGAACGGGGTTCGGTTTTTGAGGATGACGCGGTAGTGGTCTCCTGTGACGGGATAGCCCGAGGCGTTCGTGAGGGCATATCTTGGGCAGTGGTCATCGTGTTTTCTGCTTTTCACTTCTTCGAGGTGAAAATGAAGCAGACGTCTCCGTCGAAGGGCATGGTTCCAAATAAGACGACGGAGCTCCGCTGGTAGTTCGGGGAAAGGGTGGAAGTGCGCTTCGGTCGACTCCGACGGGTCTTTGTTGAAGAGTTGGAGATGCGGACGCTTAGGGAGATCGTCCTGTTGAAGATCCAGGGTGCCTGAGGGCTTTTGCCGAGCCATCGTCAATGGGTAACGAGTGCAAAATAACCTTTTGCTGCCGCGAAGGCAACAGTCTCCAGGGCCTTACGAATCAAAAGATGAGGGGGGATATGTCGTATACGACCCTCCCTTCCTTACCTTAGGTACCTTAAGCGAGGCCGTAATGCATCGCACTATTAGCAGTGGCGCTTGCTGCGTGTCTCACATCGTCGAAGTGCAGCTATGTGTAGTGGTGTGCGGTTTTGCGCCGATTCGCATTTGCCATCCATGATCTCGTGGACGTCTTCGTTTACCCAATCAGGTTGATGAAAGTTGCGAATCGCAAAAGTCTCGGGCTGAAGCGGTTGCTATCTCGTCAGCAATCAATTCCTTCGCCAAGAAAAACAGCTGAATTGCGGTAACGGAACTTGATGATCATATTTTTGTCAGCTAAAGGCTTTGATGTCTGGTAGTTTCTACCTGCCATGTCATCGTCATCCTTGTTCGCTGGTTTCTTCTCGTCATTATTGTCTCCCTGCTTCCTACAAGGTCACAGAACTGCTCGATGAACGAATGACCTGAAGGCTCTGAGATGGAAGTGTGTGTGAAAGTCAAAGGCCTTCAAGTGTCGCCGTCTCTGATATTTTTGTCCCTGTTGCCGCCGTAGTCGCTGTCTTACTAGTGGTCGTCTTCATTCGTATATTCACGTGAGGCTTGGAGAACAGGCACTTCACCGCGTCCCTCAAGTATGGAGCCAATCTCAATCTCTCAGCGGGTAACTTTGAAATAAAGATTGCCCCGAAATTAATAGTAAATTACACGTTCTCAGCTCTATACTTTCAAACCCCCGTTCTCCAACTCAGTCCAAACTCTCCTCGCCCCATCCGAAAACTTTGGAATCGTAACTACAGCTCCCTCGGGAGGCTCACTGTGATACATAGGCACAAACCTCGTCTTGCCCTTCAAAACCTCCAGGATAGTCCCATTGCCATACTCCGGATTTTCACACAGCTCGAGCATCCCCGCCGCAATCTCCTCGGGCTCAAGGAATAGCCTTTCGCTGTCTTCCCCCTCGGCCATGTGTTTCTTGTCAGGGTCCTCACGCCACATGGGTGTCTGTGGTATATCAGCATCCATGCATCAACGCATGGTGTGGGGAATGTCCAGGGGCGACGCAAGCTTACCATGACAGCCCCAGGCGCAACAGCACCGCACCGAATCCCGAATCGATCCCTCAAATCCCCCAAATTCCTCACGAACCCGTGGAGTCCATGCTTGCTCGCAAAGTACAACGGCGTCGTGATCCCCACCGTGTGTCCCGCGATGCTGCTCACGTGCACGAGACACCCTTCCTTGCGGTTCTGCGTCCAGTGGCCGATCGCGAGCTGGCTCAGCCGGATCGGATGCGTCAGGTTCACGTCGATGACCGCGTAGGTGCCGGGCTCCGCGTCCGCTCTGTCACGGGACACGCTCTGCGGGTTCGTGGGGGTTCGGGGCGCGTGCCAGAAGGAGCTCCATGCCGGCTCGAAGATGCCGGCTCCGGGAACGACGATGTCGACTCGGGGAAACGTCGTGAGGGCGCGGTCCCAGAGGCGAGAGAGGTGAGGCCAGGAGGCGACGTTTGTGGATTGGAAATGCGCGGACGGGCCGCTGCTGCGCTGGTTGGTGTACTGGGATATCAGAGAGGTTGCCTCGGGGCGCAGGGCGAGGTCGCCTATCAAGACGGAACAGCCCCGTTCGAGGAGAAGTTTTGCAAAGGCGAGGTTGAT
Organism: Colletotrichum euphorbiae; assembly: GCA_037178605.1. Taxonomy (NCBI): domain Eukaryota; kingdom Fungi; phylum Ascomycota; class Sordariomycetes; order Glomerellales; family Glomerellaceae; genus Colletotrichum; species Colletotrichum euphorbiae. The sequence continues at coordinate 73,002 of JAXCEF010000164.1, forward strand.
ACCTGAATTTGTCGTCAGTGGACTCTTGCTGTAAGTTGGGACGAGCGAGGTGTACCTGAGCCTGCCCCTGTGATGACGGCATATTTACCAGCTACGGATAACGACATTTCGACCAAGTTGTATGGCACCTCCAAGCTTGGGAATGCTTCAATGGTCAGGTTGACATGCGAATGGCCTGCCCACAACGCCCATTGGGCGTCTTGGTCCTGGAATACCCCATGGCGCAACTATGTCTCAAAGGGTCGGTCGGCGGAAAGAGGTGTTGTTCGCGCGCGATCGCGGTAGCCACAGCGGGTATCTTCACCCGGCGCGTAGCGGGCTTCGATGCGAGACCGGATCACTCATGCGAGACCAGTCCCTTCACGGGTGAGGCGAGGATTTTCATCGTATTGATGGGGGCGGTTGGGGGGGGGGGGCCGGGTAAATGTGCCCGATGTGCCCGGGGTGCATGGCTGGTTTGTTTTAATCGACAGCGGGACGAATGCCCCGCAATACGGGAGATCTTGCATATGTCATCGCCGGGCGGGCGGTTACCCGGTGCATGTGATTCGTCGGTTCGCAACGTGAGATATGGGGAACGCACCGGATATCGAATCATGTAAGGTGACATTGTGTTCAAGAAGTAGATAAGATACCTCATGAGTCATGACGCTTCATGCACTTTTGGTCGTTTTCTCCTCATCGGCGACGTGTCTCGCCGAATCACGCGAAATGATGATTGCCTCGCGACGGCGGTCATTTTCGTCGTCCTCCGGCTTTCCCTCTCTTGTCGCCCATCCATCGACGTACCTGAGCGTCTCGCGGCTCCAAATTCTGTTCATGAAGAATAGCCTCACTGGAACGAGAATGATGATGATAATCGGAAAGCCCGGTGCGGCGACGGTCAATGTGACCCCAAAAACAACACCGGTAAGAATGAGTTGGGAAATCGTGTACAGATGAATGCCCAGCCAAGTCGCGCCCTGAGGCAGTGCAGGGAGTTCGGACATGGGCGTCAGCAGGTGCCAGAATCTCGTCAGGACGGGGTTGACGGAGAGCGACTGGTAACCCATGAACATGAACAAGCCCGCGAGCACCGACGTTGGCGTCAGACCCAATACATGTTGGAAAGGTGGCGTAACGAATAGGAATATTCCGGCCGCCTGGATGAAATGTGAGTATCGCTGTTCGTATACCCGCGTCACGGGCTTGGCTGGAGGGTCTTCGCCGGGCTCGGAGTCGTGCGGCGGGGGATCTTCCACGACGGTATACATCAGAGATTCGGAGTGCAACGGTGCCTGTGGAAGGAGGCCGTTGGCGGGCGGGATGCCCAGTATACCGCACATGATTGTCGTCGTGCCCAACAACATGATGTCCCATGCGTAACCCCCAGGCTTCTGGATGCCGTATCTCTTCGCGGTGCAGATGATGCTGCTGATCTCGTGGTCAAAGTAGAAGAGGACAGTGATGATGATGCCGGGGATAACGGCGATGAAGATCCAACCGACGGGCAGTTTCCAAAACTCCACAAAAAAGTATTGCCGACTGGGAGAAGACGGCTTGAACGTCTTGGACACCTCCAGCCGGTTGTGGTCGAGGTGTGCCAAGTCGCCGACGTACGGCACGCCGATGAAGAAGACAATCGATATAGCGGCGGCATATTCGGCCAGACCCATGCGGACGTATCTGTGGAACAGCGGTTTTCACGATGCTGCGGTCGACAGGAAGATGGCGAGTAGACAGGTCCCGGCTGCTCCAATGATGGAGTATAAGAAAGCGGCCAGGGAAACTGCTGGCTTGGGTGCGCTGCAACTCGCGGACGGCTTTGTGGAAGTAGATGACGCTGTTGAGGAGGGAGAAGATGTCGGCGCTGAAGTCAGTGACGTATTGCATGGTGTAGTCGTGGGCGTTGAATATGGCCAGCAGATAGTGCATCCAGCCGGCGTGGATCAACGACCAGGCCATGAACGGCAGGAAGGGAATCTGGCAGTGTTAGTTCGCGGGAAGAAGATGACTGAGAACCGCAAACAATTCGTACCTTAAAAGAGTTCTCGCATAGTGAATATATATTCTCAGCGAGGACTGAGAATGGCCCAGTTACACCCAGAATAGTGAGAGGCTGAGCCGAGAATCTAGAAGGATGTCAGTGATTTGAGATCCATGACATTCTTCAAGTCTGCAATTCTTACAAGGCGAATATGATGCCGCACAGCCCAGTGCTGAACACAACCTCAATCGTTCCCCACGACTCCCCCGTCAGAACAAACAAATCGCTAGCGAAAGTGATGCCGGGCAAGATGTTCGTAAAGAAGACGTATATCGCACTGGCTAGAACGAGTTGGCTGAACACAGTCCAGTCCGACAAATACCTCAGCCTAAAGTTGAGAAAGTCCTCTTTCAGAAGCCTGAATGGTCTGAGCTTCCCGCTCTTGGCACAGTATCCTTGCCATCTGCCACACTCGCTCAATTCTTGTCGTCCCGTCTCATTCTCGCTGTTGGGTGGGCTGTTGTCGCATGCCAATGCCTCTCGATTTGCCTCAGCTCGAACCCCTACGCCGGAATAATGCGACGGATCGACAGGTGTGATAGCGTCATCCTGGAGTCCTCGAACAGCGGCAGAGAAACTTCGACGACGACTGCTGGGGTGGTCGGGTTCCGCTGCTGAGGGGTCTGCTGTCATGTGAACGATTGCCGCCTCAGTCACGGGAGTTGTTCACAAACGCCTCGGGACAACAGTTTAGAACATGTAGGATGAAGAATCCCACACACAACATCAGATGTTGGGCGGCCGGGAGGAAGTGTAACTACCTAGTACACATCAGTTCTCCGCCCCTTCAAGAGAAAATCCAGCACCTTTTATTTTTAGCCCAAACACACCTAGATATTTTGGCAGACGCTCGAAACATCCAAGGCACTTCCTTGAAGGAGGACTAACTGAAGTGGTAAAACGGCTACAGTATAATCAACCGACCGTTCCTCACAATATAAGACATCCCCGACAAATCAAAGATGCGAAGTTTCCCACGTGGAGTTCGAATGCTCATTGGCCAAGCCTTGGCAATGTGGGAACGTAATGAGCTCGACCGAACTCGGCTCCGGCGGCGTCCCCTGACGTCATGAAGCAGGGGCCAGCTAGCTGCCCCTCTAACCTTTCCAAAATTGTGACCAATCAGATGCTGCGCAGTGAATGAGGCTGCGAGAGGGAGCTGCCAGGCTGAAAGAAAATTCGACCCTGTATGCTTCCCATGCGCGGAAGACGATAACAACGGTGGCGATCCGCATCGACAGCAACAACGATAGCAGCAACACCGAATCCGTCCAATTGGCTGCGTATAACGATGAATAATTTTCTTGGATAGGTCCCCCATCCAACAATCGGGTCCTCTGAGCCGTACCTGCACCACCCCTCCCCCCACCGACGAAATGCTCCAGACAGTCGCCCGCCGTTCCTTCGCGCCCCGCCAGGCCTTCTCCGTCTCCGACTCAATCCCCCGCTCCTACTACCTCGGCCACCACCACGCTGCCCTCCGCGAAATTAGTTCCCGCCTCTCCGAAGTAGGTCTCGTCCTCGAGTGTCGCGACTACCGCGTCCCCGTCACATCCTGGAACCCGATCCTCGACCGCGCTATTGCTAGTCGCGAGCGCATCGTCGTCTACACCCATCGCGACCTTGGCACCGACAGCCCACGCGAGGTCGAGCAAGCCCTGCGCCGCTTCCACCGCGGCCAGAGTGTGGCGGGAGGTTCGCCGCAGCGCGCCGTCTTCTGGCGCAAGGATGACGGCGCCAGCACAAAGAGCCTTTTGGCCGAGATACGGAATGTCGCGCAGCGCGTGGACAGCTTGACGGGGGTACGCGCGCTGGTCGTCGGCATGCCGAATGTCGGGAAAAGCTCGCTGCTCAACAAGTTGAGGAAACATGGCATGCAGAAGAAGCTGTCGGTCGCAAAGGTCGGCGCGCAGCCCGGCGTAACGCGCAAGCTATCGTCCCCCGTGCGCATTCTAGAATCCGAGGCCCGAGGCGGCACGGGGCTCGGCGAGGGCGTTTTTGTGCTGGATACACCGGGGGTCTTCATGCCGTATGTGTCGGAGGCGGAGAGCATGGTCAAGCTTGCGCTGGTCGGCTCCGTTAAGGACGATCGCATCCCGATGGTTATTCTCGCCGACTACCTTTTGTATCGGTTGAACCGCTCCGATCCCACGGCCTACTCGAAGTACTGCGCACCCACGAACGAAGTCAACGAGTTCCTTGACGGTGTTGCGAATAAGACGGGAAAGCTCAAGAGCGGCGGCGAGCTCAATGCCGAGAGTGCCGCCGAATGGATCGTTAAACAATGGCGTGTCGGCCAATTGGGAAGATTCGTCCTCGACGATATCGACGACGAGGCATTCAGAGAAAAGGAGCTAGAAAAAGTAGGACAAGGTGCCCTGAGTATGAGCCAGGCGCGCAAGAGGGCGAAGGAAACCAGGAAAGAGCGGGCGCTCAATAAAAATAAGGCCATCTAAGACTCAAGGAGAATATATTTTCGGTACGAGGCGCTGAAGAGATAACCCGCATTCCGTATCACCCATGTAAAAGAAAGGTAAAGGAGGATAATATGTACACTAAATGCGCCGACGAACTAAATGCGCCGACGATGATGCGGAAACGTTGTCAGGGAACACAACTCCGACCCAACAAGGATGCGCACTTCCGAAAGCTCGTCCACATCAACGAGTATTCGGTTTGTCCAGACATCCGAAAATTCGCCTCAAATTTGGCAATGCCAACCAAACACAAAACCAATGACCGAGGCGCACACTTGTCTGAGGCCAACATAAGCAGCCATTTTAGTAACCTTTGCACCAAAAAATATCAACCTCTCAGGGCAGCCTTAACGCCGAAACTAACCCAATCAAAATAACTTTCCCGTCGAATGCCGCCATTGGAAGATCTCTGGTATCATACGCCGAAGTCAACTGCAACCACTGTCGCCAATGACAGCTCGCATATATAGGAGAAGAGGAAACCGGTGCACCATTTTCAGTCGCATAATGTCATGCATATTGGTTTTGCCATCGCAGCAGATCCCGAGTCAAAACATCCATCATCTCCACGCAATTCAGAGCCTTGAACTCCTTCGCCTCGGATACATTCCCATTCGAGGTTCCGTTGCCGGCAGACAAGTCCTCTGCTTCTGTGCTGGGCGCACCGTTCACGTTGATATTGGGGGCCTCTGGCGCTTCTGGTGCCGTCGTCGCGCGAGGGCTCTGTTGCTCTGAGCTATTCTCGCTGCTCCGTGATCCAGGCAATGCCTCCCCTGCCAGCTCGACTTGTGTTTTGGATATGAAGTCGAGGAATGCCGTTACCCTGCGCTTCATATCATTCATAGAAACCTTGCTGTGCGCAGTATTCGTTTTGTTCTTCGCTCCATGCTTGGTATGGTCCGCTCCCGAATGCTTGCTGACTCCAGCTCCAGTGTGGTCATCATTGTTTCGCGTAATGTCTCTAGACATCGAGCGGGCTGGTGTGTCTTCGTGGTCATCTCGATCCTTGGTGTACTGGTTCCGTCCCTTTCCCCGTTTCTGATTATTGCGAGCGGACTTCTTGTGTGTGCTTCCCGTTGGTGCAGGGTTTGCGGGTGGAGTATCGGGGGTCGGCGCAGATGACGGAGGAGCCTCAAGTGCAACAGGAGGATCTACAGTTGGTTTGACTGTAGGTCGAGCGGATGCTAAAGGAAGTTCTTCCGACGGATCTGAATCAGTGCCCACGTGAGCTTCAGACTCCTTGACGAGATTCGCGGTAGTACTACCCTCGGCCCTTCTCCTGTCTGCCCGACCCTTACGACTCTTCGCCGCTTCAGCACGTTGGCGGTCTCGCTCTTCACGCTCCGACCTTTCGCGCTGTGTGCGGGCACCGCGAGATTTTTTGGACTGGCCGTTACGAGTGGCCGCTTCATCCTCTGATTCGTCTTCGATCGCTTGGGCTTTCTCGGAAGGAGGCGAGATCGATGGAGAGCTTGTTCGCTGCCTCTTGAGGTTTGACAAATTCCTGGAACACAAGTCAGGATGAGTAGGTTAAGGCGCCAGCTAGAAACTTACTCCTCACTACCACTGCGGCCCCTCTTGGGGCGCCGGTTGCTCTCTGCCTGGTCACTAGGCGCTTCTTCCTTGCTAGCCTCAATAGCCTGTCGAAGTTGCTCGTCTTCGTCGTATGCGGCATCACGGCTATTCATCGTGGACCGTCGCTTTTGGGCCTGTGTTGCCGACGAAGCCCGCCCATTTTTGCTTGTTTCCTTGGGCGATCGTGTGCCGTCTTTAACTAATGAAGCGGCTCGGGATGTTGCCCGCGATGGGCGGTTGAGTGGAAGGTAGTTCGAATATCGCTGCCTGTCAAAGAGTGCGTTAGTATGTTGAAGAGACGAAAGGGTGTGGAGACAAAAACGAGCTTTCCCGGGTCGAAAACAGTAGCCATATGCATTAGGCTAGTATTGACTAGCCACAAGAAGAGAAAATTGTCTTCGTCGGGTTGCGACAAGCTTACCCATTGGTAGCGGTATGAATTTTGTGCAAATCCTCCCGACATTTTTCACAGAAATACTCGTCGGGAGAACTCTCTTCGGTGAAAATGCCGACGCAGGCGCCGTGTTGCCAAACTTTGCAAACATCACACTGGACGAACAAGCCGGACACCTCCTCTGACAACTCGATGCTAGCGAAGAAGTCTGCCTCCGGGTTGTGCTTTCCATGTCTGGAGTCCTCCTCAAAGGGCGGAGGCCCCGGGTATTCGTCGTAGCCGCAAACGCAGCGTACAGACTCGTCGTCCTCCTGAACGTCGTCGCTACCGGTGGCCATGTCGTAAGGATCGACACGGGTCTTGTCTCGAGCGTCTTCCTGAGCGCGGGTTCGGCGTCGCGAGGGTAGTGCGTCTTCCAGATCCTCGGGCGGCTCGGACGAGAGTGAAGCGCTTGGTGTGGACTTTGCGGATGAGGTCTTGTTGACAGATCTTGTATTTCTTTCGCTGCGGCTGGAGAGACTCGACGTCGTTGAAGACTGATGTGTTTGAGAGACGGTATTGCCTCGGGCTCGTGAAGATCGTCGAGGCGAGGGGGGTGCCATTGAGGCAGCGCGGTATGATGGCGGAGAGAGGAAAACACGGATGGGGGAGGGCTTCGAGAGAGGGAGAGCAGGAGGGTCGGCGGGAACGTGGAGGTGATACAGAGGAGAAGCAATTGTCGCAAAGTCTTGGCCGAACCGAGGCCGGAAGAATTGAGGTGTCGAGGTGAGGAGAAGAGAGAAAAGCGAGTGGGCAGAGGGCGGGTGGGTTGTGACGAGGGTGAGGGTAGTCGATCGAGCGAGAGTGGGAAGAGATGGTCGCGACTCGCAGGTCAGGCTACTAAGAAGGGAGGACTCGGGTACTCCAGCAAGACTTTTTGGGTGACTGAACAGTTCGCATGTCTAAAAATCGAGGACAAGACAAATTCATGTCGTAACAGGTCGGGTAAGGAGAGGCCGGATTGCGGAGTGGGAAGACGAGAGAAAAGTGCGCCCTGGAAGAATGGCTCTGGGTGAAGGCAGATGGGCAGGCGACTGGAGCACGCTTCGGGGTTGCAAAGTGCGGTACCGTGGGTGCGCCGCCTCTTTCGCTCTGGCCTGCAAGAGCTGCTGCTGCCCTCTGAGCAATGGAACCCAGCGAGAAGACGTCTCTGCGGGGCTGGCCTGCTAAGCATGCAATTGTGCAGCACAAGCTGAGCATAAACCCTGCATAAGCGTCAAAATCATCCAAATGTGCATTCGGAAAAACCCTGATGCATCTGTCGGGGTCCACATAAGTGATAAGCTGGGGCTAGGTAGTTTGAGTGTACTAAGGAGTACGGATAGTACTGTGCATTTCCCATAAATGAACAATCACAACGCAGAATAGGATTAAGTGAGGTAAGATCCTCAGAACCTGACAGGCTTCCCGGGTCTGAAGCTACCTCCATGCAGTCACTCAGCAGGGATTTTCTTCCGAGCACCTAAGGCAACAACCAAAATCCCGCCTCCCCGCTTAAGAAGCTACCCACAGAATACAGTGAACTGTCATCGCGCTCCAACAGTGCTCGTCTAAGCTGGTCACCCTTGACGCGGCCCTGCAGCGCTCTGTGTCAGGCGAGTGCTGCGAGTCCTCATATGCACGGCACACAGTGCGTGGGGAGCTCCCCCCCCCCTCTCTATCCGGTGTCCCTCATCCTCTTGCGCATTCCATTCCAATGCTGTGCCCCAGCCCCCAGCGTCCCGTTCGCAGCGGAGTCCTGGCTGCTTATCTAATGCGTTTCGAGCGGAAGTGGCCTGGTAAACCTACCTTACGTCTCGTAATCACGCACTAGACATTATCAAATGCTGTCATTAGCAATCAAAGGTTGGGGATCTATGCATTGGCTCCTTTGGATCTATTCGAGTGCTTGCTTCCACCTTGTTGTCCTCTCTTCGCCTCTATCATTTGGCCTACCCGACTGGTCGAGCTGACCTTTGCAGTTGCTGCGCGCCCAAAGGTGTTTTCGGAGCAACCCCAGCCGAACGAATTGTGGTGGATCGAGTTGGTATGCCCGCTCCCGCTCCCATCTTCAGTCTGCGAGCTCCGCCCACGCACCGCCTGGCCCTGCGCAACCCAAAGCTGTTTACCCAATACTCCCTTGTTTTGCCCAAAACACCGGAACGACATCTGTTCTTTGGTCGAATTTGTCAGGATTGTCTGTTTGGCTGAGCAGGAGGCTGGGAATCAGTTGCGGACGTATGCTGATCATTTGGCAAACTCAAGAATCAAGGGTTGCGAGCATCCCCCACTTGAAATACGAATTTCCCTCGAATCTCCTCAGAATCAACAGCCATCTGCGAGCGCACATCATTGTGATCTCTGGTCACCTTGCCTACGCTTCTCTCGAACCGAAGCTCTATTCCGTGAATCACCTCGTCCGCAGCGCTCTGTCTTGGACGGCTCGTAGCATGCGGTGTTATGGGTATGCCAACATCCCGGGCCCTGCGCTATTTGCTTGTTACATTCCCTCTCCAATACCTTCCGAGCGGAAATCTAGCCCTCCTGGTCTCGGACGGGCATGATGCATGCCAGCACCATATTGCGGCGCTGTTGGACCTACCCATGGATGGCATTTCGCTGGTTGGCTTGTGTGGGCTTTGGCCTGGCACTCGCGAAGTTCGATTCCGTCGCTTGAAAAGAAGAAAAGCTAACTTTACCTCTTATAATGCACAGGTCATAGTCGAACAATGTCTACCGAAAGCGTCTCTTCCCTCTTCCCCCAGAGGCCGATTCGCCCCCTCCCGAAGCGCCGACTACGAGATCGCTTGTCCCCCGAAGTCGCAGACGCCATCGAATATCCTCCAGCAAACCAAAACTCAAGCCCGCTGTTCTACTACCCAAACATCGTTCGTGATGAGACTCCGTCGAGGATGGGAGGTTTGAATGGCACCAGTCGGGTTAGTGGTGGATATGAGAACAGCCCCAAAGGGCATACAGGAAACGGAGAGAGTGACGAAGAGGAGCTGGCACTTGGCAGCAGTAAAGTTGTCCGTCGTTCACATCCGGAAATTTTGAACCGCGCCTCGACCTTGCCTCCGAAGCCAGACCAATCTAAGCACCCGAATGCTCAACCGCCACCATCCGCAACGTCATCTGCTGATGGGTACGAGTCGTTTGAGAACACAAACAACAAGAAAAAGCGGAAGATCCCAACAGCAGGGGACTCTGCACTTTCCGGGGCGCATTCGCTTGCTACTTTGAGCTCGATGGGTGTCTCGGTAGCAACCTCTCCTCCCAATGATCACGGGGATTTGGCTGGGTCAGCATCATCATACTACGGAGGCGGGGGCTTCGTAGCAAATAATCAAGGCATATCTGGGCCAGGAAGGGGTAGATTTGGTCGTTCCAGGAATGGCAGAAGCCCTCTCCGAGCTTTGTCTGATGCGACGAACAACTGGGTGGGGAGAGGCGCCAAGATCAGGCCGCCCCAATGGGCAATTTCCAGTAAGTCTTTCATCTCCTTTTCTCACAAGGCTTCATGTTGCATATGCTCTTCTTTCACACTGAAATCGGGCTGTCATTATGGAAGCTTTAGTGCCTGAGTACCGCATTGAAGCTGTGGTGGGGTCCTGCATGGCGGGGTGACCGCCTTTGAGGGGCATGGATCATGAACGTTGTGCAAGCCCCTGGCCACGATTTCTTTTGAGTCTGATGCAACCGCCCACTTGCAAACAGAAGGCTCCTTCCGCCTCATCCTCTTCGTTCCATTTTTGCCTTACCTATTTCTTCCTCTACTATCTCCTTCCTTCTACACCACACCACCCCAGCTGAAGGGAACTCGTTGCTGACAAGAGGTCCTCAAGGCGAGAATCCAGGCATAATATCCAACGCCATCGCAAACGCTGAGAAGCTCCCAGCCGCTCCTGGCCAAGAGAACGTCAGTCTTTTGCAGCAGCATTCTTCCAGCGGCAAATCCAGCCCTACCGCCACCCAGTTCACCTTCACCTGCGACTCACCAGTTCCCAAGCCGCAGTGGCCAGGAACCGACCCAGCAAGTTCACACGGCTCAATACCCGCATACGGCAACAGATCCAAGCACTCGATGGCGACGCAGACGCCAATCGAGCCCGCGGGCGCAAATATCGGCCCGAGCGCGTCAGCCCCAGCCGGCAAGGGTGGTGCTCAACCTGGCACGAAGAAGAAGAGCCGTCGCCGCGCCGAGAAGGAGCTGAGAATGGCAGCCAAGCATCGTCGCCAGGATGCCGAGTACAAATACCGAACCAATCCACCAAAGCCGGAGGACATGTGGATTTGCGAGTTTTGCGAATACGAGCGAATCTTCGGCGAGCCGCCCTATGCTCTGATTCGGCAGTATGAGATCAAAGACCAGAAGGCTCGTCAGAAGGAGGAAGAGCGGAAGCGTCTTCTTGAGAAGGCCAAAGCCAAGAGCCGCAAGGGCAAAAAACCTACCAAATCTCCCGCGAAAATGGCGTCGCCTCAAAACCAGCATCAAGCTGGTCAGCCTGAAGCGCCAATGGCTCCAGTGGCAAGCAATTCGACTCACGATGACTATACCAACGACGAACATGACGACTACTCCAACGAGGTTGAAGGAGATGAGGAGTTTGAAGATTCCTACTCGCAGGAGGATCCACCGATGCTACTGAGTGACGATCCAGATTCAGCCGGGTGTGACAACCCCAAGTGCAAAACTTGTCGTGGAAGAACGAAAGCAGTGGATGATCCCGGTGATTCCTGATGATGCGATTGTTCTTCGGGTGGTCGTCTGGCAGTCTAGAAAGCCCAGCTTTGGCTACAGGCCTTCCCCCTTTGTATTTTCCACTTGCATTCACCACAGCAGCATCTTTTACCGAGCGACCTGACACCTATCTGGCTTGGCCACGACATTCGCACATGGATGCCGGGTTGTGTACGGGAACCTCACTGGAGACGAGAGAACGAAACATCATTTATTACTGAGATCAACAGAACCATACCGTCAGCTCAGAGAAAAAAAACTAAAAAAAAAGAAACTAGCACGAAAAAGGTTCTGGGGGGGGGGGGAGAAAGGATTGTATGCCGCCTACTCGGTATTATAAAATCTGATGGTTGGCGAACGACGAGTTCAGGGCTGAGAGAAAGGATTTGTTGGAATACTCCAGTAGAGATATGTTGGACTAAAGAGCTTTCCGGCTCGAACTCATACGCATGTCAGGAAGACGACGAGATACGCAATTCAGTCGATTGGGCTTGCAAGTTACCCAGGGACTGTTGGCTATTCCAAACCATACATGACACTGTCACTTGCGGCCCTCAGAGGGGTTATACGTAGAAGAATAGCCGCTTGGTAGCATTATACACCACACTCGTCAAACCCGTCTGAGCCGAGGCATCGGGAGATGAGTTTGATGTTGTAGTACATAAGGTAGCTTTGAAAACAGCCATGACGTAATTGACTGGGGCACTGAAAGGCGGCTGGTCTAGGTTCCTCACTTTGCCGGCCACAAGATGACTACGCAGTACCTTCCAGTGGCTGTTCCGTCCGGGAACACCGCGATTTTGATCTCGACTACTACAGTACTCGCGCTTAGTTTCATGGCTGGCTTCAAATTATGATTCCTCGACGACTCGACTAGGTAATATCGACACTAGCAACGATAGGCATTCGGTTTTGCGTTTGAGATCGCAGGTCCCACACCACGCAGTACTCCAGGAGAACACTGAGTTAAATGACCTCGACCAAAGACATACTGCTCCTAGGACCGGCGGTAACGCTACTGCAGTCTCTAACCAAGCTATTCGCCGGGAATGACGGCCTTCCGGCGAAGCCTGGAACCTGATAGAGCTGAGGAGGTTCATTCCCGTGCCCTTGCCGCCGATCAGTCCAGTTGGCAGAGCATGCATGGACCTTGGAACGCACCTCGGGCAGCTTTTGCGGTGACGTTTAGGTGCTTGGCTTTCCGGAGGGTCCCATCCCGAAGCGCGGAGAGTTGATGCCCGCGTGACAGGCCTCCCGGCCAGTCCACAGTCTGCCACGCAAATCTACAGGAATCAAGTCGAGACGACTCAAGCTTTTCTGTCGATGGCTTGCTTACTTCCAAAGCTTATCTCCGCAGATGCCGTGCCGTGCACGCCGTGCCCACGGGATGGGCTGCGCGTTGCCCGTTTCCACTGGGTAAGGTAGGATAGCCAGGGGGGTGGGGGAGAGACGAAAGCTTTGCTATCATCAGTCAGGCCTGAAACAACCCTGTCCCATCTACCGCAGCCCCAAGTTCTTCTTTGAGACGTCGATCAGCTTCTCCACACACAAGTTCGGCACTCAGAACTTTGATAAGACGGCATCTGGATGGCTCTGTGCCATTGTTACTTTCCGAGCAATCTGCGTCAAGGATGAGGATCATTTGACCCGGGGCTTAAGTTGGACGAGTTTATCTTTTTCCTGTAGCTAAACTGTCTTGAGTAGCCGCAATACATGTTCCACAGAGACACAATGCAAATCACTTGATCAAGGTAGGTGCTGCGACGGATGAATGTAGTGAATTAGTGCGTCTGTCCAGCCACTCGTCGCTGCCGTAGGCCCTCTCAAAGCGCACTCAAAGACGACCCACTGTCGTACCACATCGCCCAAGACCATCTTAAGTCTGGCTATAGCCCGGTAGTCTCTCTCTAAGCGGCCAATCTTTGCGAAATCAGGGTGCCAGGTCATCGAAGCTATCACAGTTGCGCAGCGGTAGCGACATCGCCAGCAAGCAGGGCCGGCCGCCGGTCGGATTGGCGTGCACGACCAAGCTCAACCCAGGCCAGTCCTGGCATGGTGTCGTCCCAAAACAGAAAGGCGGCCGTAGGCGAAACAAGGGTGGTCTTCCTGAATAAGAAGTCGGGTGTCGTCTGCGTGGAGTCCCAATCCCAGCCTGCACACTGCAACGGTAAGGCGCATTGTGCAGATGCCAGGTGCGTCTCGCTGGGCCAGCTGCAATCACTAAAAAACATGGGAGCCGGTGGAAATGGAAATGAAAGCAGCTCCCCGCACGGGCCAGCGCCCCCATCGTGGCTGAACCCGACTCACTTCTTCCGTCATCATCCCATCCCCGTCCACATCCCATTCCATCCCATCCTCTCTCCTGCAGAGGAGCATGATCCACCATCTTCGCATCCCCCAGCTTCTCTCTCTTTTTTTCCAACATCACCAGGTCCCGTCCCACAGTCTCCATCTTCCTCTCACACTTCTCGGTCGGTCCTCCCGCCCGTCGTCCTATCTTACGTCTTCCTTTTAATCATATTTTTTCCCATTCTTGTACTCGCTCAAATCTTACTCTATGCGCGCTGCGACCTGACTGATACGGGCCTTGCGCCGTTGATTGACATTTCACGACAATCAAACATGTTTGGCGGATCTAGGAGGCACCGGCAAGCCAATCAGGTAGGCCTCCATTGCTTGTCATTGTTGTAGTTCTCATTTATTGCCGACTCTGATGTCGTCCTCGTTGTTCACTTGTGCGACTCGATGGATCTCATGCTAACGATGAGACCTCAGCCATTGACTTCAGTGACAGCGAACCCAAATGCTGCCACCGCAGCAGCCTCAGCGTTCGCTCGACGCGCATCATCGTCCTCGCTCTCATCTGCAGCCGCCGCCGCCGCCCTCCGAGCAAGACCCACAACGCCCATCAGCGTCGCCGAAGTTCAGACGAAGCGGACCCAGAAGCGCAGCGCATCCGTGTCATCGCAGGGAAGCCAGGACGTGCGAAGAAGTTTACATAGGTCACCTAGTCAGGGGTCTATGACCGAGAGGACGTTCCGCTCGTCGTCGCCGTCGCCGCACCGGGCCCCGGCGGTTCCGGAAGACGCGCCGCCTGTCCCGACAATACCGGATGATGTGCGGTCAAATGGAGGGAGGTCGACGCATTCAAGGGCGACGAGCCTGCAACTGCAGCCGTTCCGCGTTGCAAGTGAGAAGAAAAAGGAGGGTGGTTCATGGTTTGGGGCCGCAACTGAGGGCAATATAGCCAACGTCAGGACGTCTGATGCCTCGATGCGCGTAGCCTCACCAGATCCCCGTCTCGGAGCTGTAAGCCCAACTCCTTCTATCAACTTTTCCTACCCGAGGGGCTTGCACGATGCCTCGCCCCCTGCATCACCGACCGTCGAGAACTCTTCAATGACACTTAGCCAGCGAGTCACGTCTCCACGTCGGACGGAGTCGGTAAATTCTCGGCCAACGACATCGGACCAGACACTTGTATACGACCCTAATTCCAGAAGAATGGTTCCTAAAGTGGATTTGCTGGCAAAGGAACAGAGCTTTCGCAATGCTGCTGAAAAATCACCTAAGAAGAAGAAGCAGCAGCAAGGGTTGGCTAGGAGCGGTTCACACCTGGCCAAAGGTACGATGAGTAGAGTGCAGGGCGCTGCAGTGGAAACCGATGAGCCTGCCAAACATCAAGAGAAAAAACATCGCCAAGTTTCTGCGAGTTCTCAAGGGCCGAAGATTCCCCAAAATCAACCCGCGGCCAAGATTCTACAGTCAGTTCCGGTCACGCCGCCCGTAGAGGAGCACGCAGCTGCAACTCAGGTACACTCGCCATCAGTTGCATCAACTCCTGAAAACCGCACGTGTCAACTAGCAGCGAGTCCCGAATCCAATTACTCGGTCAGCAGTCCAGAACCTGCGCAGTCCGCTGTCCAAGATGTACGGAAGAATGATGCGACCACTAGTCAACCGCAGTCTGAACCCCGGAAGGCTGCCCCTGTCTTGGCAAGAAAACCATCAACAGTCCGAGAGGAATCGGATGAGGATTTGGACAGCTCGGAGGATGAGGCAGCTAAAGAGCCAACTGCGCAACAAGCCGTTGCTAATATGCTTGACTCAGTTCCTGTTAGGTCATCCGCTCCCCCGAAGCAGCCATCATTGTCATCCGAGAGCACGGCTGTTGATTCTCCAGTGTTTTCGTCTCAAAGACAACCATGTCCACCCGAACAAAGACATTATGAGGGTGTGAGAACCGCCCGCGCGCATTCGAGCAGTCCAGCGAGATCGACACGCTTCACGCTTGGGGCAGACCAATTAGTCATCAGGCATGAGCCTCCCCCCCGATCAGTATCGCCACGAAAGTCTGCCCTGAAACATTCAACGAGTCCTTCTAGGGGAGCATCACCAACAGATGAGAGTTCCGAGGCGTCTGGTCCAAGTCGCTATGGCAGCGAGATCACTGCGGCAGAGGCCCCGGTGGCGCGCAAAAAGAGTGTTCGCGTAAGCTTCGATGATGAGAAGACCAAAATCGGAGGGCAGTCGGCGGCAAAACCGGAGCTCGACTCTCCTGTTGCTTTGAGCCCTCAACAGACAAAGAAACATTGGTACAACCACCTGGGTCGCAACCGAAAGAAGGACATCGTTGCTCTTGACGATGACGAGGTCATGAAGCCTCGCCCAGCGTTGCCATCATTTGGCAGCGTACGTGAGAAGAAGCCCAAAGAAAGCGAGGAGCGGCCATTAGTTCGACCTGTTGAACCTCCTTCCTCCCCATCGGTGCACGACACTTCTGCAAACTTGGCATCGTCAGATATTGAAGAGCCATTGGCCCCGACTGGCCAGTCTAACGACCACAATGTTGGTGCGATCCTCAATCAGGAACAGACAGCTAGGAATGCTGCAAATATCTCAAGATTTCGTGAACCGCTGCCGCCGGTCGTCACCTCAATGGAAGGCAGCGGGTACTACTCCGCTAGCAGCACGAGCTCAGAAGACGAAGACGAACACGAGATCGTTCAAGAGCCCGAGCCAACACTTCCTCCTCAACAGGTCAAAGAGGAAATTCTTGCTGTTCATCCCGAACTAGTCGATGAGGCTACTGTTGCAGCCCCTGAATCACCTACAGTTCCTAAGGATGACGTTAGGAGCACACAGATAGACGATGACGTTCCTACCGTCTCTGTTATTCAGTCAACTCCTACGCCCACAGAGACGCGTTCAGAGCATTCGTCGGATCTTTCTGATCCCGGGTATTTTGACGTTCCTGGAGGCTTCCCGGAAGACGATAGTGATGAAAATGTATCCTATTATCAGACCAAGTGTCAGAGATTGGCATCCACAGAGTCGCACCAACAGCAGACCCCAGAACCCAAGAACGAGCGCGCAATTGCTTTTGCACCCTCTGCGCAAAAGACCACATATGAGCCTCTCGTGGAGGACACCGACTCGTCAGAAGGCGACAGCATATATAGCGACGCATACGAGGATCTTTCTGAAGCTGAGGGAGACGGCTTCATGTCTCTCGACGCTGTCATCACGGCTCCGATTCCTGAAAAAGTCTCTCAGACACTCTATGAAAAGGTCCTCGCTGCTCCCCACGAGGTTCCCAAGGACACCAGCACTAGCCATACCCAAGTAGAGTCCTCGAAAAGTAAGGAACCCAGTCAACCGGAAGACGACTGGGAGAAAGCAAAATTATTATGGCGTGGATTGACTAGCGACAAACGTAAACAACTCGAGCAGGAGGAATTGGAAGAGGCTGGGGCGGAGGGAGATCTCGAAGAGGTCGTCCAACCAAAGAAAGTCAAGAGGAAGAAGTCAGTGCGTCGCAGCGAGCCGGCTGCACAGCAACAGACAACTGATCCTGAGCGAGTCTACCAAATCCAGTCAGGTACTACGGCTGCTGACGAAGAAAAGGAGCCACCGTCAACAATGCGCAAGACCCTTCGTGGACGACAGCCTCAGGAATCCTCCGGGAACGGGAAGTTACAAAAGACCATGAGAGGGACGAAGACTCGACCCATGGTAAACGGTGGAACGGGCGTGCGAAAGACGTTGCGATCTGAAAACTCTGCACCTGAGCAGAGTCCAAGTCAATCTCAACCCAACAGCCCGGGACGGATGCGGAAGTCAATGAGACAGAATGGGGCTTCTCAAGGCAACGTGCCTCTGAGCAGCCGCCCTCTCTCATTTCAAGGACCACCTCAAGGTCGCGAAGCACAAGAAAAGCGATCCAAACACTACTCTATCGATGCGACGATGACGAGCATAGAAATGGCCAAAGCTCTGCAGGCCACACTGAATCGGCGGAACTCGGACTCCAGCGAGACAAGTTTCAGGCGCGCGCGTCCTCGTCGCGAAGGATTTGGATTCAGGAAGTCCATGAGAGTCGGTGCTGTCCCCGACGCTCCCACAGCTGGCCGGAACTCTCGCTTCAGTCTTCGATCAGCTTCGCCCCCTGGCTTGCCAGCGTCACCACCTGTTGCCATGGGCACCAGAATGACAATGCGGACTATGCGTAGGGATTCCAGTGATAGTAGCACACGTCGTATGCGTCTGCCTTCGTTGGGGAAATCCTCCAAGAAAACCGACAAGCCTGGTAACAAGAGTCGTTTTGGAAATTCCAGCGATGAAGACGACGCGGGACCGTCGACTTTCCGTAGTCGATTCGCAGACTCTAGCGATGAGGAAGACGCACCAGCCCAGCCGCCCAAAATGCAAGGTGTACCGAAGACTATGCGAACGTCAAGCTCCGCTGCTGCTGCGGCGATGAAGATGCCTTCCCCACGCTGCGACGCAAAGAGCGAAGAATCACCAGATGTTCCCGACAGCAGCGATGAGGAAGCAGTGCCGCCCCCGAATACCCAACTTAAGCCGTCGTCTCCGAGGAAGGTCTCAGGTGGTCGCCTCGTCAAGTCTCAAACAGACGGCCAAGGGTTGCAACGGTCTGGTTCTGGCCGTGGCGCGCTCGTGGACTCTTCTACAGCTCCTGCCATGGGAACTCAGATCATGTCGCGACCCTCGCACCATCGCAGAGGCAGCCTGCTTTCTGTTCTTCGTCGCAAGAAAGACAACCACCTGGGCAAGATCTCTCGCCCCTCGCACAGTAAAAGCGCAGCGAGAATGGACACCAAGCTAGAGCTAAGCCTGGACGAGATCTCGGCTCTTCGCAATAACACCATCTCCCCAAGGCTCAAAGAACAAGTGGAAAACTGGCCTTTCGTTGAGGAACCGATTGACGAAGAGAAGCGGCCCATGACGGCTGACGGTAACAGGCGAAGAGACGCTTCGCGTCCCGCCTTCGCTCCACGCCGAAGTACCAATCAAGTACTCGTCTCAGGTCATTCGGGTGATGTAGAAAGTATTGAGGGCGTCGGTAAGAAAAAGAAGAAGTTTGGCGCACTCAGGCGGATGTTCAAACTGGACGACTAGTCCTCAATCACTTGCTGGGTTTGACAACCACTACCAACTATCGCTTCGCAACAAAAGACCTCATTTTCAAAGGGTCCTGTCTAATCCATTTAATATGAGCTGTCCACGGCGCTCTTTCCTTATCGATCATCTAATACCAACATTCAAGCGGGCGTTATCAGGGGTCATGATGGAAACATGCGGAGACGATCATAGCTCCCGCGCCCGCGCAGCAGCATACCACTCTCGTTCATTTCTTATATTTGAAGGATACTGACTCGTCCATGCGACGCGGCACACATCGGGTGGGACCGTCTGGGCAGACGGAAGGGAAGGAACATCAACAGGAGGGCAAATACCAAGATCGGGGCGGTATGGCATCGCGTCAACCGCAGGAATTAGGAATATGTACAGTACATGCTTTATTAGGAATGATACCACAACACAAAGACAGTCAAAGTTCAGGATTCCCTCAACTGTATCTGGACCGCCCCTGTGACGTGTTGTCGTATTCACCTCGAGCTGCTAACGTAACTCACATGGACAGAAGCAGGATGACCAGCGAAGGCCAGGAGAATCAAAGATGATATACCAATAACGGGAAGGGATTGAGCCCAAGGCTGAAGAGCGGGGCGAAGAGCTGATGAGCTCCAGATATTCCCAGGCACCATTGATCAAACGACGAGGAGTAGAAGGAGGCATAGTGATGTCATTCCGAGGTCTTGGATGGCTGTCCCGCACGAATCGGGTTGGGTATCACGAAGGGATGACATCTAACATGCCAGAAGCCAGGCACTAATAACGCGGGTCAACTTCTCATCACAACAGAGGGTTATCCCTGGGGCCTCTTTTTTTGCCCTTCTTTTTTTTTTTCCCAAAGGCAAAGCGTGGTGGGTTTACGTTAGCCAGCACGCGGGCCAATCTTCTGTTGTGAAGTCCGATACCGCGAACACGGAGGGCTTCTTGCTTTTCCCTCGAAAACTTCCACGGTGCACATGGGCGTTGGATCTTGACCTGGACGATATCATTAAATACGTTGAGGGGAGAGAGAGGGGGCGGGGAAAGGGGGGGGGGGGTTTGAAGAGGAGGGCAACAACACTAACCCCGTGTGTGGCCTGTTGTTGGTTGCATTTCGCTCGTCTTATCAGGTTCTTTCGTGGGGTGATCATTGACCCATGACCGAGGAGGCTCGCACAGGAATATGTCCGGTCATACGGCAGGATTCGCTTTGCGATTGCCCGTCTTCCAAGTCGTCCTGCCGGCCCCGGGGGGGGGGGCACCCGAACGGGACAGCCTGGGTGCGGGCTCGACATCCCAGCACAGTGCCAATCCGGCCGGCTAGATGACGCTCGTTCCGATCGACAACTTCAGATCTGCCAAGTCCTCTGCCCATGGATCTGACCGTCGAGGACGAGGGAGATAATAACGACAGGGTTGCCCGGTGGTGGAACTGATATGACGAATTAGTGGTGATGGTAACTATACCGGCTCCCTGCCTACCGTGCAGGCGACTACCGAGGGCAGTGACGAGTTTGACCCGTTTGGGGACGATACTCACATCGACAACGTCGTCGCTGTCTCTCTACCTTGGCTTTGGAGTATTCGCAACTGGAGAAGAACGAAAATGAGGAGTGCTGTCGCTCAAAGATAGCCTAGGAAAATGGTCGCCAGAACGTGATGGCGAGAGACGTTCAACCAGGCACCATGAACATCCCTACGAACATTTGTGAAGGTGCAGCTCACGAGGCCAATTGAAAGGTTCCGTATCCCAATTGTGCGTTGGGTCCGTTACATGGGGTGAGTGAATGCCTCTTGAAGAGAAAAGAGTCATGGCAGGAGATGCAAAAAAGAGTGCGGGTGGAGGACGATCAGCGGGCACCGAGATGGCATCTTAGACGTCGACCTCGTTAACGACATCAGCGATGTGATTAATTTAATCGTGGCTTGGCGCTTGGGTTACAATCATACTGGACGACTAGATTCTACGAAAAGTCTACATTCACCAAGAACCGTCGGTCCTCGGTCACCGGTTCTCCTGCGATAAAATGGCTGTGGAAACACATCGTGGAGCGACTCAGAGTAGACATCCACATCTTCCGGGAGCTCTGTCCTTCGTATACGCTCGTCGCTACCACCATTAACAGTCTCTTTCTAGAAGGTTTAGCAGAGCACCGGTCCGCATGATCAGTTTCGCCCGGGCTTTACGTTCCTTTCAAAGTTTCTGAAGGAAAAAGGGGCGAAGTTGGAAAGCCTTCATCGGCCTTGAGCTATGCTCTTTGGCGGCGCAAACAAACCCTTGTTGAAACATGCGTCACTCTGCTGAGCAGGTCCCGAGGTCCCAGCAGGCCGTTCTAATTGCGACCGAAAACGTGGCCATGTAACAATGGCATTGTCATCGAACCAGCTCGGCCACACATGACTGAATAGACATCAGGCCAGATGGACCCCTTTACGCGTTACGAGCGGGCCAAGACGAGTCCATGATTCCAGGCGGAGGGAGCCTCGCTATTGCAGCATCGATTCTCCCGGTACCCATGCACCACCACACGCAACATCGTGGGGTAAAAGGGCTGACTGCATCGTTGGTCTGGTCTAGTCTTGGTTGGAGTAGCCGTGGAAAAGGACCGTTGGCCGGGGGGACACGGAGCGGCTACGCATTTAGGTATGTTGAGAGGGAACGACTTCAGTTCGAACTCAGCGTCGTGAAGCGTGATGACGCTATTGCCTTGTGTTGCGGAAGAGTTTCCGGCTGTCGTGTGGGTTTTTGCTCTTCTGGTGATGTTAGTGATTTTTGGCTCAGTGTTTCTTGGTGGCGCAACTCGGGGAAACTTAGGATGAGCCTGCTCATAGAAATGAGGTGGTCAATTGCCGTCCTTCGTCTTTGGAACTTGTCTCTGACGTGCGAGACGCGGCAATAAGTCCACTTGAACCAAAGTAGCAGCAACGGGCGTCTGTGATCAGGGCTTCATCAAGCTGTCAGCCAACGGATCCAGCGCAAGGCGGCTCTGGAGAAGGTTCGTGGTGCCGCAGCGCAAGGTCGTGGCACCTGGTCACACGACTTGGTTCTCGGATGGTTCCCCCGCATTCTACGAGATCAGGAGACCTCGCGACAAGGGAAACGGTACCGGGGCGCGAGGTCGGCAAAAGCAAGCATCAATTGCTCAGGCCGACAGCGATCCCCAGATCTGTCTTACGTATCCACGCAGCAAGGTGCATTGGACGACGCGGAGTGCGTGGTCTAGGTCGGGGAATAGGTCGTCCTGAATGCATCGCCATTGCAAAAGCCCTGATATGTCCGTATCCTCACGATGAGACACCACTGAGCTCCTCAGGACAAACAAAGCACTCGTCCCTCTCAGTCATGGCGTCAGAGCCGCCACACTCCCAGACTTCCTCCCAAGTTGCTGGGAATTGCTCTCGCCAGCTATGCTGTCTGCTGGCTGTATTGAAACTCGGTAAAGCGGTGAGAAGTGCGCGTTGCGGTCGGTGAACACTTTGCCGAACATCTTCAGCGACCAATGATACCCCGGCATACCTTGTCTCGACTGGCTCTACCAAGGTAAGTAGCGGAGCTGGCGGTATTTCATCACCGGTAGACAGGCCGGGTCGCGGGCGACCGAGATGAGGGTACTCACCTGCGCTAGGTTACTGTGTGCGAAGGAAAAGTCGTCCCTTATGGGCGTCCTGGCAGACTGGGATGCATGGATATGTACAGTAACTCTGAAGTGCCTTACGATACACCCACCGCATTGAACTGGCGCGGGCAATCGTCCCAACAAGTCTTTCAGATTTGCTTTGGGATGAAAGGTTCCTCGGAATGCTTAAGTGAGGGCTGTGTCATGCGTGCCCAAGGCAAGCAACGTCCCCCCTGAGGAGGAGACAGGATGGCAGTGTATTCGTAGAGCCTGGATGTTTGGGGCGAGTCCCGGGGGCGTCATTGATATCCGCGCGAATACCGATACTCGGCCGGTTCCTATGGAGCTGCCGATCAGGTATCAGTCACGCTGCGGTAGCTGTTGAACTGAGCCAGGATTGGGAGTTTGGGTGTGGCCAATAGACGGTTGACGGATCCCAAGTCCCAGGGGCGAACACCACCACAAGCGCTACTAAAGACAGCAAATTTGTTCTAGAACGCCATTTTCTGGGGACGTGGGGGCCGCATCCCTGCCGGGATTATTTTTCGCTGTTTGCCAGCGCCGACCTTGATGTTGGAGCTCGCAAAGGGTGTACAATTGCGGTTTGTTGTCTCGTCATCTTTGAATGCCGTTCTCTCCGTTCTGCCCGTTTGTTGCGGCCTCGTGATGGTAACTGGGGGACGTTCCCATTCGCCATCTCTGAGGTTATCACCGGAAGTCGGGAATTCGGGGATAATTAGGTGTGATATGTGTGGTACACCCCAGACAGCTGTGTCTGTAGATGCCCAATGGTTGGAGGTCAATCAGACCAGAACCAGAACGTGGCCATGCTGTGACCCGGGTGCTCAGCCGTGTAATTACCTCAGGTAGTGTTCGGAGTGTTCCTCGGCTCAAATTGGAAGATGCGCGCAGGTCGCAGGCGGGACAGTGCAGACGGCCGCAGTCTCATGACGCCGGGTACGCTGCTCGCAAAAAGGCCATGGATAGACCCGAGGATGAAAGGGAATTTGGGATGTCGTGGCTGCTGGTTGCGTGCCTGAAGGAGGAACAGATCTGCTGGTCTAGAGCATGGTAGACCGAGGTCTGATCTCCTGTGGTGTCGAGTTAAATTCTGGGGTGGCATGAAGGGAACAATCGAAGGAGGAGAAGCACATGCAGAAAGAACCTGATGTACCTAATCACTACGTACCCTCAATTGGGGTTGCCGCATACGAATTATTGTAGGGGAAGGGGAATGTAATTATCGAGACAGGACAATGAAGAAGGCACGGGGTATCGAGGCTCATATGCCTGACGACGCGAGCAGGAATAGGAACAGGAGCAGCAGCAGGAGCGCGAGCATGAGCATGAGCAAACCGTGAGCATCAACAAAGAAGGTAGGTACTTCAAACGACTTTTTGCTTCAGTTGTGGATTGGGCAGTGCCGTCCGTCCACGCTGCCCACACAGTCCGAGGTTGGAAGCTACCTGACAGCTACCTGACGTTAGCTTCACCGAGACACAGCGTCTTGAGATAGGCACTTAGCCCGCGTATGAAGTAATTAAGTAGGTGCCTTTTAGCTTACCTACCTTACTTTATCTCTCACCCACCAGTTTATTCTTATCCTTATTCTTATCGAATACCTTGATACCAAGAATGGTCCAGATTGCTGCGAGAAAGCACTGACTGGACGTTGCTTGCCGTTTCCCGTTTTCTCCCCAACCCAGCAGCTGTTTTCGGGTTCGACGAGGACCTAGACATCGCACTGCAGCTTGTGCAGATGGTGCGGGCTGTGTCCGTCGAGAAAACTGGAAACGATACAGGGGGAAAGGAAAGGGAAGGAGTAGCAAACCCACCAGAGAAATTGAAGACAATTGGCGACTAATCACATGATGGATGAATGATATTGGGAAGGCATTGCCATAGTCCTGAGGTACCTAAGTTAGAAGCAGGTATTTGTAGATAAGCCCACGATCGTCTTCCATCTCCTCATCCCACGTATAATTATCACCTGATGGTTCTGCGATCCAATGTTGATATCGTGGGAAAAAAAAAAAAAAACCGAGCACGGCGGAGATCCCAAAGAAGTAGCCCGCCCTGCCTACCTACCTAGGGAGGTCACCTTGTCGACGGGGCCCAAAGAAGGTGCCTACCATGCCTTGGGTAACTGAACGTCGGTCAGCCTTGGGAAGAGGCGGGCCTGCAAAGGGCCAAAGGCACCTTGAGGTACCGAGGCAGGTACCCTCCTTCTGTCCTTCCGTCCCCGGCTCATACTTATTATTGAGGTAGGTAGCCTTCGATGGTAACGTACTCTGAGATGCCTGTTGATGCTGTCCACTAAAGCTTAGATACCTTACCTTGTTAAGGGATTCGGTCGCTAGGTCTCCACGAGGGCTTATTTGGGACGAGAAAAGAACACAACCAACCCAAGAACTCGAATCGGAGCAAGTAAACCTGGTGAATTAATTACCTACCTGACTTTACCTGCCAACCCGAGGTCGGACGGGGCTGGAGCTGGACAGGCCAGAGACCATTTCAGCCCGCTGGCTTCTGCAGTACCTAGTAATCCAACCTTACGCGTGTAGACAGGTACCTTCCTTACTGCAGTGGACGTCGCCAGGGCAGCGGCAGCAACAGCGCAGGGCAGCGTCTGCACTGGCCTTCAGGCACATCTTTCCTGCCCAGGGCCCTGAAAACCCGAAAATGAGAGTGGTCCCCTTTTTTGCCGGCCCCATTCTTTTCTACCCGTCTCCGTCTCTGCTTGTGCCTTTGCCTGTCTCTCTCTATCTTTGTCAAAGATCCAGTCACTTGTTTTTTTTTTCCCCTTTCCCCGTCTTCCCTTCCTCAGTGCGTTCTGAGGCGCGGCGCGGCACGCCATTCAAGTCATGATTCTGCCCTCTTTCTGACCTGAACCTGAGCCTCTGTCCTCGCCTCAGAGTCCCAGGTCCCGGGTCCTAAACCCAAGTCTCCATTCCTGATCATTCCAATTTTCTCGCGTCCTCCGTCCTCGCACCCCCCGACTGGCCCTCACACTTTACCTCCGCCTTTTCTTCTCTCGACCGATGCCGTCCCTTTCAAAACAACAGAACGTTCATCCACGTCCCTGCGTCCGCCGGGCTTTGCAGTCTGCCAACCTATCACCGATTCCGCCTCCAACACGAGCGCACCAACGTTGATCTGGTCGCCCTCGGAGTGTCCAGGTCTGCCCTCCCGGCAAACTGAACCTACCTACCTACCTAAGCTACATTGCCGTGGGTACTGCTTTTTACGGCTCTTGGACTTAACCTCGCCTTCGTCACTCGGACATCGCCGCACCTCACTCATATAGCCCACCAGACTTTCCGTCTTTCACCGTCCATCTCATCTCAACCTTGACATTTACCCTAGTCTTGGTTTCGGGTATTCATTCAACGGCATCTATCCTACTGGACCAACACATGAACATTCCACACCGTCAATAAGGTACCATTGACAAACGGCCGAGCCACTATCCCTCCGCCATTCCTGTCCCGCCCTCCACATGTCGGCAACACCCAACACCGACAACGAGACTCGGAACCCATGAAAACGGTCGTCAGAGCCTCGACGACACACCCAATCCGATTTCTGCCGCCGACTCTCTCGCCCTCTGCTTTCTGAACTCCATTGCATAACCGCCCCCTCAACAAAATACCCGCTCGTCGTCCACCCGCAGACGGTCGCTCGCTCGCTGCTCAGGTGACCAACCCAAGTTGCAGCTTGCCTCTCACTTGCAGCCGTCCGCCTTTTGACCACGCCTCATCGAGCCAGCCCGTCAACCTCATCAACTTTGAGTCACCTTTGCTTGCGAGCGCGACCATGAGCAGCTTTGATCAAGTCAGGTAACCCTCAACGCACTCACAAGATTGCCCTCACGGCGGGGCTATCTGTGCCACCTCCTGTCCTCCACCTTTCTGTTAGTTTTCAGACGCACCTACCGTCGGCCGTCCGGTCACGGTAGTAACCACTCTCTTAAAGATGGATTTACCAAAAGGCTTTGTCAAAGATGACAGGCGCATCTACGGGGATGTAGCGTCGCTCTCACAACCCCTTCCATCCGATTTCATCATCAGGATGTGGCGCCGTAAGTCAACTTCACTCACAGCTTAGCCCTCGGCAACAACCTTGCCTCCCGTTCCTCGGAGCTAATCAACACCTCCAGTTTACACCACAACAAATCTCAAGCTCGTCGACCCAACAGCTCGTCGCCTGGAAAATTTCTGGTGGCAGATTATGGGCAGCGACAGGTGTAAACTGAGAGCTGACACCTTGGCAAAAATCTGGGAACACATTTCCTACGGCCCAACTTTTGTGCCTCTCAAAGGCTCACCCAATCGTTGGGAGGGGCCAGCCGTGAGTTCCATCACATTTGACACCACTTTGGCATTGACTGATTTACATGCACAGACACCGCGTTTCAATAGTCAGCATGAATCTGACGTACTGTACAATACGCAGCAGTCAAGCCAGGAAGTTAGGCTGATTTCTGAACAGTCGGCCATTAAGGAGCTGTCAGCCTCTTCATCCCGACCGCCGCCGCCGCATCCGATCCTGAAGAAGTCGAGAGGGGATTCCAAATCTGGTCCCCGCCCGACAGCTCGATTCGTATCGCCGCACGAGTCTGCTGACGAGGACTTCAAAACCAGCGAAGGAACCTCTTCGGAGAGCACTGCTAACAGCGCGTTGGAAATGCATGTCTCAACCGTAGCGTCTCCCGTCAAATCAAACAAGAAAAAGCAGTTGACCCCGACCAAACGTTTCGTTGCATCGGCAGCAAGCAAAAGGCGACCCGTCCTTCTCAGAAGAATGAGTTCGCAATCCTCGACGGCTTCTGACGTCATGACAAAGGACGTTGGTTCTGCAAACGGAACTAAGCATGTCGGAAGTCACAACGTTATTCATCCTCACGCTGAAGCTGGTGTCCAGAACTCTTATGTGTCTGAGGGGACCGAACCCCCTCTGAGCGCTAAAGCATTGGGTAAACGGCCGGCGAGGCGCCCCAATGTCGAGTCGCCGAATACCATGAAATCTCCGCCGATAATCGAGGAGCGGCGTAAGCCAGTCATCGTGCAGACGGCGAGTCGTGCACCGGCTCCCGCACCGTTGGAAAAGTCAGTGTCGGAACGATCGGTGCAAGAGACGAGCAGAACGAGGCAAGAAGGCCCCAAGACCCCCACTCATGTCCCGGTTGCATCATCGGACCTTTCGTCACCAAGAATTGGGTCTTTCTCGTCGTCGCGTTCCGTGTTCTCAGCTCCGCGTATGGAGAGGACTGCATCAAATTCGGAAAGCTACCGACCTCGAGAAGCAAGCATCGGTCGCGGTCCCGGTGCCATAGGAAAGTTCGCCGCGAGCGCCACGGCGAAAACCTCGACAGTGGCCGCTGTGGGTCACGTTTCGATATCCGGAGACCCCGATAGGACGGCATTCGAGGCTTTGGGCAACTTTAACGAGGAAGCCGAGCCCAAAGGGACGCCCAGACGAACTTCTTCGTCATCACATTTTACACCGACCATGCCCAGTGCGATCCCTGAGGTTCCGCTCGCAAGAACGAGGAGTCAATTGACGCTCCTCCTGGAGCGCGAGAAAGAACGTATCGGAGACAGGCCAAGACAGAGGTCATAAGCCGCTTGGCCAACATGCTACAAATTATTTTCTCCTACAACCTATAATCTATGTACTAATCCGAGAGGTACGAACTGCATCAAAAGGGGTTTCACGGAGTTTAGGGGACACAAAATCATCGGAAATATCCGCATATATTTTTTCCAGAATAGGCGGTCGTTTCCAGGCGGTTGCATATTTCTTTTGTGCCTTGGCGACATCTCACTTTTACCGTCCGCCGTTATCTTTCAGTAACTCAACTAGGCCAAAAGTTAAACAGGGAAAGATGGGCTTATACGCATCACATCAGGCGTTCTCATTACATGTGGTTTTAAGGCCCTGTTGTGGCATATCATGGAGGAGCATCACGGGGGACCACCAACTTGTAAGATGGTTATTCGCCTCGAACACTGTCGGCGTTGTCCGGTCGGAGACCAGCGATGGATCAACGTCCAGGGCAGCGCGCCAACTGATCTGGTGGTAGTCCTGCTAAATGAGAGAAAGCTTTGGTTACCCGTAACACTTGTTTTTGGCAAGCCAGTTTTTGCCATGTGGCTGCGTATAATTGTGTGTGTGTGTGTGTGTGTGTGTGTGTGTTGTGTCTTGACTGAAACATGGCAAGGGTTCAAAGAGCTGCGAGAGACATTAAGATCTGGGTTCTCACCCTCGTGGGGAGAGTTGGCCCAACCTGACAAGGTCTTGATAGACATAAACGGTGACAAGTCTGCCGCCAACAACTTTTTTCTTTTTTGGAAGGATTCGGGGGAGCAGTCTGACTCGTCTCCTCATGGGGAATGTGGAATGGGACGGGCCAAGCAATCCGTCACCACGGTCTGCTCACGACAGACCGAGATAAAAGTGTGGGATGGAAAACCTCGAAAAAGAAAAAGCATGCAGAACCTGGTCACGAGGACCATCGTCCGCGACAAGGGATAAGTTCTTTCTACCCAGTACCTACCTATGCCCGAAATCGCAACCCAAGATTTCATTACGCAACCACGAATACATATCATTGTGGGTATTTCGTAGCCTTTCCTATCAAACGTCCGGAAGTCCGGCCTCCTCCCATCCCGCGGAAGCACGAGAAGTGAAAAAAAAAAAGTTTCTGCCCCCCACCTCTCTTCGAGCACGAGGGGGCAATGTGATGCCGTGCGTGGTTGTGCAGCAGCAGCAGCAGCAGCAGCAGCGCCAAGGAAGAACACACAGAATAAAGCTACCCTACCCTCCCCCACCCCCTTCCCCCCTCCCTCCTACAGGGCTGTCCGCTGCGGGGTAATAATCAACAAGAAAAAAAAAAGGAGGGGAAAGAAAAGGGACGCACAAGCCGGTTGACACCTCACCTTACCCCTCCGCAAAACCTCACCTTACCCCCCTCCACCTAACCATACCGTTTTAGGTAAGCGCTATACTAGATCGAGGGGGGTAAGCTGACCTCCTGGAACTATGACTCAGCAACGATAGTATATAAAAACTAAGTGAAGGAAGTACTGTATAAATTATGAAATATAGGTAAAAATCTCTGTAAGTGCTGGGTTCTGAAATATGATTTAATTACATTTTAGATACGTTTCCTTTTTAAATTGCAATCATATTAAATATTATATTAAATATTTCATATAGTTAATACTAACCTAATACCTTCGCCTGATTGGTCTCTATGTGATAATAGCTATATTATTAAGCGGATAGTTGCAGCTTGCTATAATACTAAATATAGTTAAAGCAGGTAAGAATTATATTTAAATTATAAGTATAGCTACTAAAAAAATAGATACCTTTATACTTCTAGAGAGGCCTTAATACTGGGACTCTAAGGAATTATCTCTAGAGGAATAGGCTCTTAACTTTATGCTAGCTATACCTATAAATAAGGTAGATAATATTATTATAAGGCGTTGAATAATTTTGAAGAAACTAAGCTAAGTATATAGGATCTTTTAAATAATATCTAGTAATCCTATGCTAATTGCATTTAGGTACTTCTAGAAATATGTTTTAGGTATAATAAAGATATAATACGAAAGTGATAATAGTATGCTGAGTTAATAGCACTTAGGCTTACTCTCTTCTCTTCTTTAGAGAATATATCCTACCTAATTGAAGTAGAATAAGTAATATTCTGTGAGATATTTCCCGACTTTCTATTAACTTCTCTAGGCGGTATTATATATGTTATTAACCTAAGAGGTAAGGATAAATTTAGGGCGAAGAGTATTCTAGATGCTATATATTTTCTTAAAATATAACTTTATTATAATACTAATATGCTTTAATTCAGGTGCAATACTTATATGCTAGCGCTTAAAGCCAGTCTAAAGACATCTTTTTATTATTTTTTTAAACTTGCTGTAAGAGGCGGGCTGTAAGCTATACTGGGGTTTAAATTTGCCTAAAGTTAGCTTAAGAACTTCGGGAGATTGAGGTTACTAACCCCTCTAATATATTAGATATTATTGCAACCTACTGCAATAGAGCTGGGAATATATTATATGATATAGGGTTATTTTTAGTAACTTAATAATAAGTAATCTAGTGGTTTTAGGCAATTTAATGGCAATTTAGTACTAGCAAATTATGCTAGGGTGGCGTTAGAGATACTTGTTATCCAAAATGGTGCTTATTCTAGGTATGCTCTAAATTATGCTTAGAATATATTAGGAACACGTTCTTATTATTAAAAGATAATTGAGGGTTTAGCTTATATAATCTAATGTAATTGCTAAGTATCTTTATATTAATTTAGCTAAAAGCACTTTTTCAAAAGGGTTAAGATACTATATAATACCTATGAGATTTAGCTATTTTTGTAGCATTAGATTGAACGCACTTACCCCGGGACTTAAGATTAAAGCCTAGCTATTCTAAATATAGAGAGCTATTGCTATATAGTTATTGCAAGGAGAGTAAGACAGCTATATTATTGTGAGTAAAGTATGTTAGGAATATAATAGAGATATGACTAGAGTATGCTAATAGGATTATATATAGGTGAAGCTTACTTTAATGAGGATATATAGTTAATTCCTATTAGCTATACTTATTGATTTAAGCTAATTATGCTAATTAATACTAGGGAGATACTATATATAGCATGGGTTTTAATTAGTATATACTTATATCTACTACTAGTCCTAAGTAAGATTCTAGAGGGCTACTTAGGAGAATTAATTAAGATTCTCAAGAGGATTACAGACTCTAACCTAATATATAGTAAGATATCTTAGTCCTATTGAGCGTATATTATAAATATATTTCTATTATGTTATAAGTATATTGCTAATATATTAGATATAGGATCTCTTGTAATAAACCTAATAGTTTAAAACCTCTTTAAGAAATATAGTGCTATTATGTTTAGTAATATATATTCTAGCTTAGTGCAGGTTAATAAGGTTAGGAAGCTAATTATTAAGTCTTAAGCCCTAACCTACTCCCTAAGCGACTATATTGTAATAGTCCAACAACTCTTCCTACTTAAGAAGGAGAAGGAGACATAGGTATATTACTCTTCTATTATATTTAAAGCATATTAATAATAGGACTAGTATATTTAAGATATTCTTTTTAATAGTATAAACTACCTTATTTGCTGTGTTTACTCTAAATAACTCTAAATGCTATAGAATAGATAGTCTATAGAGGTTAATATATTGTTTAAGCGTATTAAGGGAGCTGAGAACTAGGAACTTATTTTTCCTAGTCTTTCAACAAAGATAGGATAAGGTATTAATATGCCTATAATATATTTAGAATATATCTAGAATATATTCTTACGATGCTTACTATTATAAAGTCTAGGTATATGCACGCTTCTTTATAAATAGCAAATTAATATAACTTTACTTCTAAGTATTTAAAATGCTTATAAAGTTATGGGAGGAATATCTCTTTGAGCCTCTGTAGTGGGCGTATTATTATTTAGATTTATTTGGAATTATGAGTCCTTTAGTTCTTAACTAGGACTCTCAATAGTTTTTAGGTATATTATAAATATAGCTTAATTATAATTATATTATTAACTTAATAGGATTTAGGTATTACTTTACTACTATTGACCCTAAGAGGCGCTCTTGGTAATGGCAGATTGAATACTCTATTGTGTTATGTAAGGTCTATTTTCAGCGGGGTGTTGAGGCTCTCCTTGGACCTAAAAATAACCCCAAAATGAGCTGGTATTATGAGCTTTATAAAGCAATAATAAGCCTCTTAGAAGTAAAAATAAAAAGTAAACATATTGCTATAGTAGGAGAGATTATATATAAGTTAAATATATTTCTATTATATCTTAAATATACCTTTATTATATCTCTAGTAAATACTTATTAATATATCTATTTAGGCTATGCGGAAGGAAATAGCCCTATCTCTTAATGGGCAACGCATAAGCTTAATCTAATATTAATAGTATGCCTCAATTGTTATATCTCACTAATACTATTAGCTATCTAGAACTTACTTCAGCTATAAATAAATATCGTTAAGGGAAGTTATTGGTATAAGTATGTGTATGGGAAAAAGCTTAATCTAAAGAGAGTAATTAAAGTATAGGTTATATATTCCTATTATATTTCTATTATATCTCTAATAGGATAGCGCTCGAATTATGGACTGAGAATATGTTAATGCTGAGTCAATTATATAGTTAAAGGGAACCTTACTAAGCTTTAGGACCGAAGTATTACAGCAAGAGCATAAGTAAGCTTGACGCCGCGGAATTGTAAGTTAATTATAATTAGAATATAATAATAATATATCTATAAAACACTTATAATCTAATTATAATAGGATGAAAATAAACTTCTTAAGCTTAATAAATGCCTTAAGGCCGTGAGATTATAATTATGAAGGATATACTCCTAAGCGCTTTATTATCTAGTATACCTAAGCGGTTGTAGTATAAGTTACCTAGTATTTAAGCTTATTAGAAGTAAGCTCTTTAAATATAATAAAACTATAATAGAAATATAATAATAATATAATATAGACACACTCGCGCTAGCACTATAAGTAAAGAACAAGGACCTCTTAAGCGTTATTAATGCAGTAATTAGTCTGCTAAAGATAAGCTGGGTGATGAGCTTGAAATTGAATTAGAGCTATAAAAAGCTCGGATTCGAAAGCTTGAAGTACTGCTTGAAATGCGAAGGAGGTAGATATAGAATTATGTTTTAATTATGCTTGTTTTATGTTTATTTAATGTTTATAGTATGCTTATTTTAGGTTTATTTAATATTTATAGTATGCTTTAGACGCCTTCTTTTTTATTTTCTACCTATGAATATGAAGTCTAGTCTGTGATATTAATAGCTTTGAAAACCTTAGGAAAGGTCTATAGATTATATAATTATTTAACCTCTTTATAATATTAAGAAAAGTAAAAAAACGAAAACTCCTTATTATACCTAAATATATATTAGAGCTATTAAGAATTAGTTTAGAAGAAATTTATATAGTTATATATTTAATTGCTTTTTATATATCTATTACTTTTAGAAATATATTTTAGTAGAGCGAATAAGTTAAATCTACTATTATATATATATATATATTATTAGTTTTATCTATATAGATATATATATTAGCCTTAGTTAAGAGTAGAATCTCTATAATATAAGTATATATATATATATTATAATAATAAACTTATGTATATACTTAAGCTAAATTAACGTAAATATATTAATTATAATATCTTATTTATAAATATTCTCAAACTTTAAAACCTAACATTATATTATTATAAAGCGTATATAAGGTTATAAAGTATATATATAGCTTTTATATCTTACTACTTAGTATTTAAAACTATATAATATATA